>CM055095.1:41710218-41810683 GCA_029204225.1 Diphasiastrum complanatum | reverse complement strand
TCAACGAAGGTTATTTCTCTAGAAATTGTCTAAAAAGTTGATTAGAGTATTTTTCTCAAATAGCATTGTTGAACCTTCGTTGAGCCAATCTTTGTCTAGAAAACCTTCGCCAGTACTATTTTTAGGTTCTAATTTTCTAGATCAAGTCTATGTCAAAATTTGGGTCAAATCTAATACAATTTGATTTGGATTCTGAGAAATTTTTTATTTTTTAAAAGTATCGATTGATTGAATTTCGAAATCTTATATAGAAATCAGATTCTTGAAAAGTGGTTTAGATCTAGCAAATCTGATCTGAGATAGTTTTGATTGAAAAATCTAGATCCAATCTCATTGTCTGCTTGATTTGAATTGGTGAAGATGGTTGTTCCTGGAGGCTCCTCAGGAAGTCAATCCAATCATTGTTAGAAGAGCACCCCATTTGGATCTACCCCAAATACAATGGGTTAACAGATCCAATTAGATTTCTTCAGATCTATGTTGAATCCTGTGAAGTCTATGGCAAAAAAATTTCCAAGATAAACTTAAGCTTTTTTCTATGGCCTTAACAGACGCAACACAAGATTGTTACTATAATCAAGATGAAACTGAACGTACAAATTGGGAGGTTGTTAAGAGCCCTTAATCACATGGTTCAAATCTCGGAAGTTTATGAAAAGACCCTTTCCTACTTTTCAGTAAAATTAAAATGGGAAAGCGGCAAATGGTTCAAGATTACATTGAACGGGTGAACCCCCTCAGATCTGAGTGCGAACCTGGGCTGATTAACGAAAATGCCATGATTATGTGGCTTTTGTCAAGTTTTTCTAAACGGAGTAGACGTGAGCTGAAATGCCATATTGAGTATGCACTCTTGCAAAATGCTATGGACGAGGCAATTCGAATGATGAGCCAAAAATCAGTATATTGTCTTCTATAGCAGGCAGACTACTACGACATCCACCACTATTGCATCAACAAATGCCAACGCTATTGCAGAAATGATGCTCAATGAGTTTGAGAAACTTGGGAAGAAACCAGCAGAAACAGATGGAAAAGTTGTAGTCGTAATTTGACGAGAAGGTCAAAGCATTGGAAGATTTCCACGAAAAAGCAAACAAGGAACCTGAGAAGTTTGTGAAGACTTTTCATACCAGGGAAAATGTCTGGTGTTCTATTTGTACAGGAAATCACATAGTGAATGAGTGTCCTCAATTGAAAAAACAAATGGAAATCAATGTTTGCCATTTGTGTAATTCGTCTGATCATGATACTGCTTTTTGCAACTTCAATTCTCAAATAATCCAGCAACGGTATGCCCAAATGGGATATCGAGAACTACATTATGGAGGAAATTCAACAGCTAGACCTCGACAATCTGCTCTTGGATACCCAAAACGTTTAGCCTTACCTGTCCCACCAAAGCACTCCGCTCCTCCTGCCAATTTGAAGGAACCAAAACCGTACAGAAGTGCTGAGCAATGGAACTATGGTAATGAGCAAGAAGGTGAATCTTCAGAACAGTATGCTATTTATGCTGTCGTGCAAGAACAAGCATCTAGAGACTGGATCAGAGCACCGCTTGGATGCTTTGCATGTGGAGAAAGTCACAAAGTTGCAGGATGTCCGAATAAAGAGAAATTTGTACCATTCTGTCGTGACTGTGGTTATGGGCATTTCTATAAAGACTGTCCAGCAAGACCGAAGCCACCACCAGCTACAACTCCTGTAAATTTGATAACAATCAAGCGAAGACTAGAAGCTCAAAATAAATCGTGTACCCTTGATGGTGGTCACCAGAGCACAGAAGCAGAAAGAACCAGTGGCGGATCCAATACCTACTGATTTTATACCGTTAACCGATATACCAACAACATCTGGAGTCTATTCCAATCTTCATGCAGAAAAAAGAAGATATCAGGATATGAGACAGTGGATTAAACATCTGCAAGAGGAAGAGGAGCTTGAAGCTACTAAAGCAACAACCGAAGTTTGTTCTTCACCATTGCAGCCACCAAGAAATTCACGTACAGATATGAATGACCAATTGCATCATCATGAAGAACCCTTCAAGATGACTGAACCAGAAGTGCCGCAAACAGAACTGCTCATCAATATTTATAGTTCGTTATTACTTTCATAGTAATGGACTTACCAGAAGCACCAAATGTCTACCGAGTTCTATTGGGACGTCCATGGTTACAAGTTGCGCAAGTAATTCATAACTGGGATACCAGGAAAATCACTTTTGAAAATTGTGAATGTGCAGTCAAAGTTGATCCTACAACTTGGACTATCAGACCAGCGGTTCAAAAAGAGGATGATGATTCATCAACAATGGATCATACTTGTGACCGACCATAGAAAAATTTGGGAGCTCATTACGATTCTCAAATGGATACTGTCAGCTGGAATGAAGCTCTTGCAACGATTGATTGTACAGCAGGATATGTGTGTCAACAAGATCATTAGTCAGATTTGAGTGAGATTTTCTTATTAGATTGAACCTTGGATACATCGATCATTTTTTCACTAAATGTGTTGAATGTCGCTTGGATATCAACAAAACCTATACCAGATCCGATTGAAGATGACCTCATACTTGTGAGGCATGCTTTGACTTATGATGACAATGCAGAACTTACGGATGAGCAGATTCTCAATCATATGGATCCGACCAGATTTGGAGTGCGTAATGTTCTCGATGAACCAATGATAAAACCGTCTATAGTTATATTGAAGGAAGACAGAATCACAGGGTCAATGACGAAGAAACAAGCCAAACAACATTATAATACGGTCCTAAAATGGGAAAATCTTCCTCAAAAGATTGATTCAGCAAATGTGCCACTCTTACTGGATAAAGACAAAGGAAAAGTCGAGGATGATTCTACAATTCAGAATTCTACCAAGACATCATCGTCTCAGAAGTCATCACCTCCACGATCAAATTCCTGCTAAGAAGGCTAAGCGAAGATCCAAGACAAGTCCTTTCGAAAAGGAACAAGTAGATGTAATCCAGCATGATATGTCCGAACATTTTAAACGTTATACATTGGATGATGTGGTTATCATGTTACCTAAGCACACCGTGAACCCGAAGAACACGTGCCAGACTCGAAAGATGTTTACGATGGCCCAGCTAGGACACAGCCCATGAATCTTGCCAAACCAGGAGAACCACAAAAGATTGTACAAGTTGGATCACAACTTAATCCTGAACAATATCAAGCACTCCGCATGTTACTTATTAAGTATCAAGATTGCTTGCATGGACTTATCAAGATCTGAAGAGTATTCCGACGTCAGTTATTGAACATACCATACCTTTAGTACCCGATGCAGTTCCAAAGGTATGTGATATCGAGACATGGTATTGCCACAGATTCTCTAAAATCAAGATTATTGTGGAATTGCCACCGCCAACAACAATTCGTGGAGTTTATGTGTTTATGGGTCATGCGAACTACTATCGAATGTTTATTATCTTCTTTGCGAATTTGGCGAAACCTATATACAAACTGACTATTGTTCCTATTTGGACAATAGAGGCGTTAGAAGCCTTTGAAAAAAAAAAAGCATTAACTTTAGCACCAATACTTTGTTCTCCAAATTGGACGATTGAATTTCATATTCACACAGATGCCTCAAAATATACCATTGGATCAGTTTTGACGCAGCCAGGTGATTATAAAAAAGATTATCCTATACGATTTGCAAGCAGACAGCTTACAGATCCAGAGAAGAATTATTCAACAACAGAACGGTTAAATGATGGATTTGTGGTCCGGCTTCCAACACCTGAGCGACGGCTTTTTCATAGTCACAGATAGTTGCTTTAGCTCCCCTCTACAGCAAACTGCAGTACCAATGGATACAGGGCTGGATTCAAGCATGGACCAAGGGGGAGCTCCAGAAATAGAAGAACAACCTCCAGTTGTACAAGAAGCAGTGGGTCCATCTTCATCAAGGACCACACCGTTATTCAGAAGGCCCATCAGCGTCGAGGACCAGATCCAAAATATCTTATCGCAACATCCTCATGAGTCCTCACGTGGTGGTTGGGTCCTTAAGTTCAAGACCTCGGAGATAGAGGCCGGGAAAGAATTGGACAAAATACCTGCATTGAGAGAGTAGCTGGCATGGAGAGTTATTGTTTTTGAGAAAACTTCGGAATCAATCAGGAGTTATGTGGCCAGCCCTCGCCAATTGCGGGTAGATGCCTATTATGTGCCAATGTCGAGAAGGAATAAATGGAAGGATTTGGGATTGGCTATGGAAAAAATCACCATCCATATGCCCAATTGGCCAATCATCCATCAGCCATATCACTGGACGATATCAATAGATTTCCATCGGGCCTTACAAGCATACCAGTGGGAGTATATCCACTCCCCCAACCCGACAGTGTGACAATCGGCAATGTTTGCAAAGATTTAACTCTGTTGACATCAATGGCAACTAGATGGAATGATTGCCTTCCTCCTCTGGCATTCGATCCAAATAAGCCAATGGCCTCAGAGAATATCAAAGATTAGCTGCCAGTTGCTCATTTATATTTTCGTACAACAATAATGTGAGGCTCCTAGGAATCTCGCTTCACATCTTGGACGACCTCAAAGTGGATTGCAGGAGCCCATCATTGTTTTCTACCACATAATTTGGATTTTAATACTGCCCGACTTGACTTTATGGAGAAGGTGCAATACCATTTAATAAAGATTCATCGCAAAGCTAATAAAAGTCCCCAATAACTGCATCTTGCAGGTGTTGTGGGACCGCCACCAGTTTCGGTGGGGGATACTGTTGGAGGGTCTGCGGATGCCAAGACAACTCTAACCCTAGTTAATAAGTGAGAGGGATTTGGCACCCTGTGTGTGTAAGTCCAACCCGATGATCACATAGTTATTTGATTAATTAGAAAGTCAATAAAAGGACTTTAGGCCTTTTTGCGGGACTTTTAATGTCGTAGGGCCTAAATGTCAAATTAGTGAATAAAGTTGGGTTTCCCTCCAATTTGGATAGTTTCCACTCTTTTTTAAATTTGAATAATTAGGGAGTCAGAAATAGACCAATAGGATTCAAAGGCCATGATCCTCCTCCCTACTATAAAAAGGGACCAACTCGAGTTCCTACATGTTCATTTCCTCCTTTCAATAAAGCAGATTGGTTCTCTTGTGAAATGGATTGATGAATGTCCTTGCTCTCTATTACTTTTCCTCCATCTCTCATGCTTTATTTGTGTTTTGCTAATTGTTGGATCTGATTGTTATTGGGATTGCATGTATTTATACTTTCTATGAGAGAGAAAGGGAGAGAGAGAAAGAGTAAGCTATCTTTGTTGTGGATCTAGTATTAGTGGATGTAGTATTAATGATTAGGGTTAATGGATGTTAGAGTTAGATTTGGATCTTCCGTTCATGCTAAAATCTAAAGTATACTATTGCTCTCATGGGAACGAATCTATGCGTGACAACTAACTTCGTCTCTTTGACGCTAGATTGATTAGATCTTGGATTCAGGTTAGGCAAGGAAAGAAACCCACTACAATCATTAAGATCCACCAATCTATTCTCTTGATCTTTGGTTTAGAAAGCCAACACAATCTACAACATTTGCAACATAGAAAATCAACATCTACTTAATGAAAGAGATGCAAACTCAATAAGATTTTGATCAAACATCAAAAATATGAAAAGCTGAAGTTGCTTTCCATACAAAAATAGTAAGCTACTATATTTCACACGTGTGGAACTGAATATAACATAATATGAGCATTCTAACACAAGATTGCAAGATATCCCAAATATATAGCACGCCAATGGACATATGAACCCAAGAGAAGTCATGTATAAGCATGAAATGAGATGAGAGATACAGAATGCTTCTCTTCCCATGTGTGTACAACTACATATAGCAGATCCATATCTCATTAATGATCTTGGTTTCCCTCCATATCAAAAATCCTACTATTAATATGGACTAGATTCAATGTCTCCAACATTCAAATTTGAATCTACCAAACTCGACCTCCTACTATTTCAGTCGAAATCCTGTTAGGATCTAGTGCAATATGCAGATCACATAAATCAACACCATAGACACTCCTCACAAGCTCTCAAAGATGGAGCTAATAGATTACAAAGAAACATTGTACATATAGAGCATTCACTTACTGCATGAAAAGGCAGGTGTCCTAAAACTGGCCTACCACCTGTCAAACTAAGGTCAGGCCCAATATGGCCAAATTCAACCGACAAACTTGGGACATGCCCCCAAGTATATCAAGTACTGTAAATAACTCTGTACAGGCTAATTCTTCTATGTGTGGCTACTCGGCTAACCCAAGTAGCCGGCTACGGGATCAGTGCCCGATCAATATACCCTAACAGGTCACGTCCCGATCACAACCATATATAGTAAACCAAATAAACTATACAGTAATTACATCATCACATTTAGAGCTTATACTAATGAATCAGATCAAAACTGATTTACAACTCTCTCCCTTTAACTCAAATGTGATAAGAGTGAAAAACAATAATTTGTAGCAATGTCTGGAGTGTCCAAAAGATGTTATGCATGTCCTGCTACTCTGTACTTGACTCACACTCAAGCACACCAACAAACCACTAGGTTTGGCTCACAAAGTATCATGTAGACACAATGCTCATATAGAGAGTCTACCACACTCTCGACCAACTGACCCATCCCCAATCCAACTTGACCACAAGTGGACCACATGAGCGACATGGCTCATATTGAGGAAATCCCACTGCGACCATGAGACTTACATCCTCCATCTAGCTAGGCTGACATCCTATCAGACACTTACAAGTACAAACCTATAAAGCTGACATAAATGAACGATTGAGGCTCAACCTGAGGAAATCTTACTGCCACCATAAGATTATACCCTCACTAGATAGACAGCTAGTAGACAATGACAAGTCAATGAGCATAAATGACTAATTTGTTTCACTGTAGCAAATGCACAACCACATAAAACTTCGACTTAGATCTAGACTTCCGTGACAAGGCAACATGCAAGCCCACACACACTCATGCAAACCAACATGAATGACAAAGCGTCAAATACATGACCAAGGCCTGGTATCCTCGATGGGACAATGTTTGGTGTCCCATTTGTACCCAGAATCACACTTCGAATGAGTGTCTGGTACTAAAGCAGAATTTGAAGCTGACGCACAAATATTGTCATCTGTGCAATGCATCCTCGCACGACACTGCGTATTGCCCCTACAACCCACAGATCATACAAGAAAAGAGAGCTCAATTCCAGACCTCTTATGCTTACCATTAAGGAGCACCTAATGCAGCACCAAGGCTTGGACCAGGCCCTCAACAACAAAGAATGGCACTACCAGCACCACTAGGGCCAAATAATCCTCAAGTAGCCTAGGTGAATCTCACGGCGGCAGAAGCTGAAACATTTTCCCAACAGGAAATGCAACAATGGTATGGACCTGATGAACCATTCATCGATCATGCTATTAATGAGTACTATGCCACATACGCTGCATAGCAACAACACCAAGGGGGCAGATTCTATGGATGTTATGGATGCGGAGTAGGACATAGGAATGTCGAATGTCCAAACAAAGGAATTTATTGCCCTTCTGTCGCGAGTGTGGATGTGGACATTGCTACAAGAATTGTCCATTGAGAGCCAGCACTAGTGCACCATTGAATTGGATTGCAGTTCAATCAGCAGGCCCAAACACAACTCCACACTCAACTATACCAAGGAGACTTTCCTATTGTAACGTTCCAGTGTTAGTTGTTACACAAGCACAAAAGCGCAAGGAGGTAGCTCCATCATCACTGCACTCTGTATCAGTGCCAGCTGATCAACCTTCAACATCAGGTTGAGCGAGATTACCTTATCTGAATGTGAAAGATGAACAAAAATGATACCAGAAGATCAAGCATTGGATACAAGAAGCACAAGCGGAGGAAGCTGTTCAAGCTGCACATCAACTGACACTGCATCAGAAGGAGATCAATAAGTGGACACACTGCAAGGTTCACCACACAGATCAGATGTGAATGTGTGACTACACCATCGGGAAGAACCATTCCATATGGTAGAACCTGAAGCTCCAAGGACGGAACTACTGATGAGCATCTTATCCAGCAGAATGAACATCTCTATTGGAGAGTTCCTTCGACTTGCACCTCAAGCAAAGGGTCTTGCAGATTGGTTGAACATTGAATCAGACATACCTTCCAAAGAACCATTATTTTGCATCGGTTTCAAAGAATCCAACAATGTTTTGAATGTGGGAGCGGCTTGGGAGAGTGAGCAGCACAATATAACTCTTCCTATCAAGCACAAACTCTTCAGAGAAGAAGCTGTTGTTGTAGATGGAGGATCGGGTGCCAACCTTATCTCCACTACTTTGTATGAGAAATGGAATCTACAAGGCCTGAAAGCTGCCAAGTTTGCCATCAAACTGGCTGATCAATCATGTGTGCAGCCGAAGGAGATTGTAGAAGACATTCCAGTCAAGATAGTAGGGGTGCAATTTGTTATTACATATGTGGTGATAGACATTCTCGAAACACCCACTGCCTATCGAGTTTTGTTGGGACAACCCTGGTTGCGAATTTCACAAGTAGTTCATGATTGGGGGACCGGCAAAATCACATTTGAGAACAAAGGGAGGGCAGTAAAGGTGGATCCCTCCACATGGGCGGTGAAGTCTGTACCACCCAAAGCTGATGACACTTCTTCCACAATGGACCATAGCATTGATCGTCCAAAAGCTTCAATGGGTGTTCATTATGATTCACAAACAGATACCGTGTTGTGGACGGATGCATTGGCAAATATTGACTATATGACTGGGCATACATGTCATCTAGATCCAGATTCAGATTCACAACCCAATGAATCACCACCGAGATGATTCACCCTTGACACGCCTATCTCATATGGGGTGAACATGATAAATGTAGCATGGCTGTCACTAGAACCTATTCCGGAAATTGTCGAAGATGATTTAGTTCCTTGGCAACATGCATTGTCCTATGACGAGGAAGCTAAGCCGACATATGAGCAAATCCTACACCACATGGATTCTACGCATTATGAAGTTCAATGAATACCAGCTCAACCGCCTCAGAAATCTCAACATTCTAAAGTCTCCAAGATGCCACCACCGAAAGCACCTATACCAGAGAAAAATCAACAAAAGCAAAGATACAATCAAGTGATCAAGTGGAGTGATTTACCCGAAGAGGCTATAGCATCAGTGGATGAAGACATTTGGAACCATGTGGCGAATGTTAAAGAACCTCAACAGAAGATAACGAGCAATGAAGTAGCAACAATTAACAACAATATACAAGGCAAGAAGAAAGTTGCTGAATCGCATGCTCAAGGGTCATCCGACCAAGCTTCGACATCAGCTTCAAGAATGTCAGAAGCAATGCACGAGATATCACTCACGAATTGTGCTAAGATCAACCTTTTGAAGGAAGAAATGAGTAAGGCGCCAGTCCATGATGTGCCAAAAAACTTCAAGAGTTATACCTTGGACGACGTGGTGACTATGATGCCAAAAGCGCAATGGGAACCTGATGCAAATTAGAAAAAAGAAGAACAAGTCTACGAGGGACCGGCTCGCACTCAACCGATGAATCTAGCAGAGCCAAGAGATGAAGACAAAATTGTTCATGTGGGAGCACAACTCACGCCCTCACAATTCACCTAACTGCAGAAGTTATTGACGGAGTATAAAGACTTCTTTGTGTGGTCTTACAAAGATTCAAAAGGAATTCCATCGTCTGTAGTCCAACACACCATACATTTGGTCGAAGGAGCAATGCCAAAGGTGAGCCGATATTACCGCTGCAACCCAAACTACACCGAGCTAATCAAGCAAGAGTTGAAGAAGTTGCTCGATGCCGATTTCATTTATGAAATTGAGCACACAGAATGGGTGTCACCCATAGTCATTGTTCCCAAGAAGAATGGAAAAATGCGGATTTGTGTCAATCTGAAGGCACTTAATTCTGTGACGCGGAAGGATCACTTTCCCTTACCATTCACCAAAAGCGTCCTGGATCGAGTAGCTAGAGCGGAAGCCTATAATTTTTTGGATGGCTTCAGTGGCAAGTGAAGATTGCACCGGAGGATCAACACAAGACTGCATTTTCTACTAAATGGGGTACAGATGCCTACAAGGTCATGCCATTCGGTCTTTGTAATGCCCCTAGCTCTTTTCAACGTGTCATGCAAAATGCATTCAAGGACTATTTACAGAAGTTCCTAGAAATCTTCCTGGATGATCTTTGCGTGCACGGATTTAATGATGAACACTTATCTCAGCTAGAGAAAGTGCTTATATAACTCCCTCTTGATCCAATGCTCATCACAAAAGGCCTTGAACTTGGTTGAGATATACTCACCATTGTCACTCCTCAAGCACTTGATCCTTGTAGAAAATTGGTTCTCCCTTGCATTCTTGAACTTCACAAAGACATCATACAATCCATCTTGTCTCTTTAGTACATAGATAGAACAAAATCTACTAAAATCATCAATGAAAGCTACATACATCTTAGCTCCATTATTGCTAATTGTAGTAATTCCATGAATATCCAAATGTAGAACTTGAAAAGGCTTTATGATCTAGATGTAGATCTAGTATAAGGTAGTCTATGTGACTTTGACAAAGCACAAGACTCGCAAACATGATTGATGCTAGTTAAGAAACTCGGAAGACCAATCACAACTTGCTTTCTAGCCATTACCTCCAATGACTTGTAGTTTTGACATGCCCCATCCTCTTATGCCAAACCTTTTGAATAGGTATCTGCTCACTTGCCACACATCCAACTTGTTAGCAATAACACAAGCATCTAGTTTGAATAACTTCCCTTGCCTTTTACCTTTTGAAATCTAGACATCCTTCCTTTTGATCATACAAGCATCTCCATCAAACTCCACCTTAAGACCTTTAGTTAGCAATTGACTCACACTAAGTAGGTTCTTAGTAATAGATGGAATGAACAAAACATCCTTCAAATGAAAATTCATATTTGTAGAGAGAGAAATAGGAACTGCGCCAATCCCTTTGATTGCACACTCACCATCATTGGCCGTGTAGATCACCCTCTTGTCATCTCTATATGCCAATAAAGAAGTGAAATACTCGTGAAAAGTCATGTGTGAGCTTGATGCACTATCAATCCACCATGGATCAATATCTCCAACAATAGAGCTCAAACATAGAGACATCACAAAAGCATCATCATTTGTGTTTTGAACATCAACACCATCCCTCCAATAGCTTCATTTCTATCAACAAAACCAGCCAAGAATGCTAGTACAAATACAACATCAAAATGATGCTCATCAATGTAGCTAGTTTTACCATATCTTGACAATTTGCACACATCCACATGAAATTGCTCAAATATGAGATAGAACAAGTAAAGTAGATTTGAACAACATTTCCTTGCTGCTCCTTTGAACTTATTTGAGTCTTCAATAATCTACAAAAATAGATCTATAACATCTTTGCCAATTGACTCTCATGCTCTTGACTAGCTCCAAACCCATCTCTCCTTTCATGTTGTTGAAGGCCTTTGAGATCAACCTCTTGATCTTCAACTTGACCATCAAAGTCATTGACTAAGATATCTTTTCCATTAGTTTCTAAAAAATCATGAAAATATCCATCCACTTGCATAGCATCATCTACACAAGAAGATTCATCAAAAGAGGTTAGAAAAGAAAAGTGTGTATCTCCAACAACTTGCTTACCTTTCTCATCATATGTGAGCCTTGAAGTCATTTGTCTTTCCCTTGATGTTCTCCTTGGATTTTGACTTGATGAAGGTCCATCATCATCACCATCTAAAGTAGAATCCTTTACATCAACATCAAGAATGTTAGATCCATCCACAATATCATCACTTGAAGACACCTTTGGAATATTCCCCTCATAAATGATGACATCTCTCCCAATAATCACCTTATTAGTAGTAGAAATGTAAACCTTGTAGGCTTTACTCACCTCATTATATCCAACAAATATACCTTTCCTTGAAGATGGATCTTCCTTTGTCCTATCATCAAGAGTTATATTGACATAGCAAGTACATCCAAAAGTTTTTAAAAAGTTGACACTCGGCCTCCTCTTGAATAGCATCTCAAAAGGTGTTCTTCCATCCAATATAGCACTCGACCACTATTGCATAGAAAATGAGCACACAAAAAAGCTTGATCCCAAAATGGTTTATCAAGGTTAGCACTTAACCTCATTTCTTTGGCACTTTCACATAAAGTCCTATTCTTCCTCTCAGCCACTCCATCTTGTTGTGGTGTCCTTGGAGTTGTGTACTCCCTCTTGATCCCATGCTCATCACAAAAGGCCTTGAACTTGGTTGAGATATACTCACCACCATGCAGCAGGTAGGGCGTGGCATAAATGCTTGCGACATCTGAGTGTGCTGCAGGTCGTTGGGAAACCGCCGATGTTGTTCCATCTCTGATTTCTTCTACTTGCACAAATGGTATTTGAAAACATCCTTCACTCCTTCCAACATGGTTAAGATCACTCCCCAACAAGACATTCAAGCGAGGATTCCACTCTCAACCCCCTACTTCACAAATATTGGCACAACCTCCATCAACATGCAAGTAAATAGCAAATAACTCCAAAACACTAGCCCACATTCTTTCCTCACCAAATCATTGAATCATAAATGTGACCATACCTCTTCCATACATCAACTCGTAACTCAACCAACTACTCATAATCAAGCATTCAACCCACTCTTAAATACAAACATTGGTCTTACTCAAAAACCCTAGAATACCTTGATCAAACCACTAATCAAGGGACTTCCTCCTTACCATTGCACAAACAAATCATACAACCAATCACTCCAACTTCAAACAATACCTCCAAGGCAACATTACTAACAAAATCCTTTCAATCCACCACAATCCCTACACAAGCATGGTAAGAAACACCCTACCCACCACCAATGGAACTCAACAATGCACTCCTCCAACTACACCATCCCTCTCAAAATTAGTATCACTTCCAACATCACTAATGCACATTGCAAACATCCAACTTCAAGCACTACACAAAGCAACTAACATCAAAGTAATACTAACTTTGAGTAACATTAGACACAAAATGGAACTAAACCACAAGCTCCCTCAAACAAACAATCAAACTCACACTCCAAAAGACTCTCAACCAACATGACTTCCAACTCAAATGACTTCTAACTAACTCTCAATCAACATGACACTCTCAATGCACATGGCATTCCACTATCACATCACACTCATCAACTCCAACTATTACCATCAACTCACTATCACATTATTAGCCAACTATCATCCAACTATATCTTAACACAAAGAGTGGCCTCCTTTTATAGTAAATCCCAAGTGTCCCCCTTCAAAATGACGCTTTGCCAATTTTCATGCCCTTTCAACCTTCTTTCCATCTGTCCAATCCCCATTGGCAAGTACATCAAGTGGCCTCCTTGAGGGTGTAGGGGTCGGTGCAATTTAAGGCCCCTTTTCAAAACTAGCCAATATGCTTCTTTTGTCAACAACTAGAGGAGGTATATACTAAACTTTGCTAGCCTCTAAGGCCTTCTTGCATTTATGATCCAAAAGGTGGTTGAAGACTCTTGCCAACCCCTCTCTCTCTCTCTCTCTCTCTCTCTCTCTCTCTTGTTAGGTGTCCTCTATTTCCCTCGATCCTCCATTTTCCTTGGCTTTTCATTTGATTTTTCCTTGTAGTATGCATAGCCCGGCTTTTGGCTTTTGGTTTCTCGGGATTACCGACTGACTTGCGTACTTTGTCCATTTCCCGTAATTTGCCCAATTTTACCAGTTAGGGTTTCTGCAAGTTTTCAGTATTGCCCATAATTCATAGCTTAAGTTTTGCCCGATAAATATTTTTCTTTGATGGCTCTTTGACTGGGGTTGACTTTTCTGGCATTCATGACTAGGGCTCCCACGACAACACGGTTTCCCTGAAACATGCACTAGACAACCATATATTAGTAAAACCAACTCTGTACATGGTAGGATTTTAGCACGGCTATGTCGGCTATTTTTACAACTAGCCAAAAAGCCGTAAAACTTTATCGCAGGCCATTTCTAAGGCCACAAACTTTGCTCTAGCCTCAGTTAGGACGGACTAGGACCCATTTCTAGGTGGACCAACATTTTTGGCCCGGTCTTACAAAACTTGACCACAAAATATATTTTTTTACGATTTTTTTTCGAAAGTCAGTTTCTTTCTTTAAACTGTGTCTAGCCACTTTAGGAGCAGGTTGGGACCCATTCTATGACAAATTTGTGCCAATTTTCTCTAATAATCGGGTTTTACATGCCGGTTTTTTCAATTATTGCAAACTTAAACTTCAATATTAGCCAAATTTTTTGTGGGGAAATATCGGCTAACAAAGCGATAATGCCTCATTGTACCACTTTGTAGCAAGTCTCACTAGCCAAAAATTGACCCAAATTTGGCCCTACGGTATCCAAATAGCGAACGTAGCCCATCACTAGGTCACCTAAACTCCGCTCGATAGAATGGTGATGAAAACACCTCGAAACACATTTCTCCCTGCTCTGTGACGTTGCTCTGTCCGCTGGCTCTGAGCCAAGGATTCATTTCAAGGGTCATTTTGGCCCAAGGATGGTCCAAAAAAGGTGTCCTCTAGCCAAAGTTAGGCCTCTCCAAAGATTGCCCTTGCAAAATGAATTGTTTCTTCGTTTTGAAGATTTTTAATGAAGAAATGGCATTTCTGCCCTTTGGGTCTTTTCAAGCCCTTTCCAATGAAAATTTTAAATGAAGTTAAGGCTAATTCTACCTTTCAACACTTCAAGGGCCCTCTTCAATTGAATCCAATGGTGGCCTTTGATTCTGCGACCTACATTTGTCTCCCCACACTCAATCCTAACCATTGATGCACCTCATCATTGATCAAACGTCTGTCAGCGATCTGGGGCTTTGAAATGGGCTCATCCAGCCGCGGATTCCCTCAAATACGCTATGGTCCAATTCGTATTGGCCGCGCGCGACCTCCACGACCCATCTTCTTCTTTTGCTTACCAGCTATGGCTCTAATAGGGTTTTCAATTGCCTTGCAGAACGCGATCTAGCACCGACATCATTAATGATTTTCTACAACCAAAGATCCACGATTTTCTGCATGTAAACCCTAGTAGACCCTTTTCATAGCTTCTGAGAAGAAGAACCAATTGCTCATAGACTTCTACATGGCTGACCCTGCCCTCCTGGCAATCACTTGGCCTCTCCCATACAGTGCTAGGTAGCAATTTACAGTGCTCAAATCCATTGAGTATGGAGAAAGATCCGTGCCTTTCCGTTTCCAACAAACGGGCCACTTTCCTTCAATTTCCAAAATTGCAACTTTCTCACTCCACTGTAAATGGATTGCAAAATCCACTCAAACCTGAGTTACCACTACCTTGCAGCCAAGTTTTGATCCGCTCCGCTCCCCAATTGATGGAGTACACAGAGATATCCGACCAAATTTACGTCATAGCCACTTTCTAAAGCAACTCTCCGTTGTGAGCAATTTTTTAGAATTCTTCCAAGAATTTTCTTATGACAATCAATCTGATTACTTCCCCAAAGCTCTGATCAAAGGAACTTTGTTGTCTCCTTCCATCCGGATTGTCGATACCCTATATGGAGTCCTCTCTCCTGAGATGCTTTGAGTGCTACTTTTTCTAGTGAAAGATGCTATCCCATAGCTCCACCAGATCGTGCATACCTACATCACCCTGACGCTCTGATGCCAAGCTGAAATTTTGATAGAATCTAGTGCAGTATGCAGATCACATCACACAATCACCATAGCCACTCCTCACAAGCTCTTAAAGATGGCACATTAAAAGTTAAGTCTATTATGAAGAAACATTGTACATATAGCAAAGCCCCAAACTGCATGGGCTCAACAGGTGTCACTAAACTGGCCTACCACCTGCCAAACTAGAGTTAGGCCCAATATGGCCACATATACTAACAAACTTGGGACATGTCCCTAAGTATACAAGTATTGTAAATAACTCTGTACAGGCTAATTCTTCCTATGTGTGGCTACTCTGCTAACCCAAGTAGCCGGCTACGGAATCAATGCTCGATCAATTTATCCTAACGGGTCAGGGTGGTTGCTCCATAGCGTGTTTTCCATTGTGTTTTGTCTTGTAAGCAGGATCTCAGGGAGCTTCCCTTATACTTTTCATCTTGTAGGGCCTACACCTCCGCTCCCAAGCATTGATTTTTGGTTTCAAACACTGATAGCTGGGATTGGAGCGGGGCGAGGCATTGTGTTGCTTGTTGTTGGATCTCCTGGACTGTTGCTTGAGCATCCGTTGTGGATTTGGAGAGGTTTTTAATGTACCTCTAGAGATCGTCTTCATGTTTTTTTAACTTCCGGACCTCTTTCTTCTCTTCCAGTTTGTTTTGTTGAGCAATTTGCAGGTCCTGCTGGAACTGGGTGATCTCTGTTCGCAACTTCGTGTTGCTGGTAGCTAATTCCAATACATGACCGTCCAAGATAGTTTTGGCTATACACGACCGTCAAAATTTATTCTACCAACAGTCTTAAACCATCAATTAGACTTCCATGAAGCACTCATTCTCAAGCAACAAAGTAACATCTAGAGTAGTATTATCAGGAGGCCTAGAAGATACATGTCGTTGCGCTGCATATGCAAAGTCCATTACATTAACAACTATCGATATTTAGCCCTTATTTGAAATCCACATGATTGCCATCACTGCACCTTTTTGTTGATCTGTATTAGTCTTATATGGCTCACCAACATAGTATCTCATAAAAATTAAGCTTCATAAGATATTCGACATAAACTTACCAATAACCTTAGGCATTATCAAAGCATATTCGGATCATTATCCTCCACTCAAGGCATTCTCCATCAGACATTAGAACTAAGCTTTTTAATAACCTTGACCTTTCAATGTAATAGTGACAATAGGCCAGATTACAACAATTTTTAGAACCTGATTCTCCACTCAAGATGTGCTTCATCAAACTTCTAACATAAACTTCATAATACCATTCATGCATATTAAAGCACCATTCATGCATAATAAAGCACCATTCATGCGTAATAAAGCACCACATTCGCATGTCTTGGCTTTTTTATCTTATGTATCATGAATTGTTTGCATAAGTTTGTCAGAACTTTATAATAGGAACATAAAATTCCATTCACATTTTTGTCTCTTCTAAATTACAATTAGCATTCATTCCAAACAAGTTCATGCAAAGAACAACATGCTTTCCATAATCTATCCATTCATGCATTTAGTTTTTTTCTAAGCTTTTGCTTTTGCTTTTTGGGCCTTATGGATCATGCATTGTTTGTGTGCCTTTGTAGGAATTTTTTAATGGCAATAGATGCATGTTAGTTTAGCCCTCAACCAAGGTTTAGGCCTTAAAATTTTAGGCTGCCGCATAGAGTATCCTTCAAACTCAACATATAGTATTGCCTTTGCAAGGCAAGGCCAACAAATATATGTAGTGTATATATTGTATAATTACCTAGTTATAAATCATAATTTATAACTCTTAGGATGATAAAATGTGTATGTGTCATACATATAATATCAAATGTGTGTGTGTGTGTGTGTGTGTGTGTGTGTGTGTGTGTGTGTGTGTAAGAGTAGTTTTAAACCATTTTCAATCACATGCGATAGTTGCCTCTTATGCAAAAAAAAGAGAGGGGGACATTCAATATTCCGCCCCTTCTAGCTACCCTTGATGCAAAATTAAGGGGCACTTAACTTTGCCCCACCCTCCTGGCTGCCTCTAATGACATGTTTTCTTGAAGTTAATATGACACACATGTGTTCGAGAAAACCAAATGAGATAAGCCTTCGGGCTTGACTCAAATTTCAAATCATGAGGTTACATTTTGTCCATTTACTCTAGGACATGACAAAAATTGTGCACTTGGGTATTGCGCCTAACTTGAGTCTTAGAATCATCATGACCATTATAGTATCACCTTATGATATGGATAATGCATAACTTTTCAAGAGAATTCCACTCAATTTAGAGATTACACCACATAACTTCCATGAAATTCCTATTTTGTAGCGCCCATATTTTGTAGTGCCCATCTAATGGAGATGGGCAATGATAGCAATGTTTTTTTGCTATGCTGCTAACCCTTGGATATATGTGGGCCACCACCACTGCTCTGCTCTGGTAGTGGTGGTGTGGAATACACTCTTCCAATTTTGGGTCATGTAGTTTCACTTTTGAATCTCAAAGAAATACAAAAGAAAGTATAGTAATGCAAGAGGATAAAATGAAAAAAATGTATACCGAGGTCATATTAGTAATCAATGAAAATAGATTCAAGGGGTAAAATATGACTTGAGGCTATGGTTACTCCACAGTCCCCCATCCATTCATCCATTCCCATATAGTAGAGTGTGTGTGCGAGAGAGAGAGAGAGAGAGAGAGAGAGAGAGAGAGAGATTTGGCGATGGTGGTCATGGCTGCAGGAGCTGGGGCAGCTATGGCGACCTCACGTCCCATGCATTCTGTGACAACATTAATAACTGTGGACGTGCGCTCAACCGGCAGTGCCTCTTTTGCTCGGCGGCAGCAGCAGCAGCACAAGTATGAAGTAGCCTCCTTATCTCGTCCCAATTTGCTTGAGGCTGCATTCACTGGATTGCATTGCACAGATTTTGGAGCCTTTCTATGCCCTCGTCAACATCGTTTCTGTTCTGGAATCTCCGAGGTGGGTAGCATTTATATTGCCCAGATTAAATTTGTTCGTTTATGATCTGGATTTTAATGGTTCAATCCTTTCTGTGAATGAATAAGAATAGCTGGATTGGGATGGTTGCAAATTGTTGATCTGATGATTAGTTAGATCAGAGTAGGTGAAGTTATCGAATGATTTATGTATGTATGGAGCGTGAACAGGTAGCGTTACAGAGGTCGGCTACGCATCTTCAGCAGTCGAGGAAGAGCCGGTGGGCTGTTGTATCTGCCTCCTCTGGCCAGACTGAATCAAAGAAAATTTTGCTGATGGGAGGAACCCGGTTCATTGGCATTTATCTTGCGAGATTGCTTGTTGAAGCCGGGCATGAGGTCCACTCTGGCTCTAGAAGCATAGATATAAGTGTGTTTTGTGGCTTGCTTGGGGCAGTTGCAATTGTTGAATTTTGTTATGAAAACCTCTACGACTTCGTTAGATTATGCTTCTGAGACAGATGCTTTTCGAGTTCATTATTGTTTAAGGAAAGGTTTGAGTTGTGCTTGAGGTTGTGATAAACAGGTGACTATGTTTACGAGAGGCAAAGCGGCAATAACACAACAATTAGCTGATGAATCGGACAAAGATTATGCAGAGTTTTCAGGCAAAGTACGTACGAACTATGTTTGGGCAGCTGCAAATTATAAGTTTTTCAATCCCCGGTTTACTACTAGCTACGCACACTTTGGAAATGTATTTGAAATCCTTTGTTGTCACAGACGAGAAAGAGAGCGAGGCATGCTTCACACATTAAATTGTTTTGAGCTCTGGTGCTTGCAGGTGAAGCATATTCAAGGAGATCGCCTAGATTTTGAAGGATTGAAGAGCAAGCTTTCGGGGACAGGATTTGAAGCTGTCTATGATATAAATGGTGCCATGTTGCTCCGTTTAAATGCCTATCTGATTATGCGAGCATGTCAATTATCATGCTTACGATAGAAGAAATAAAGAAAGCTTATTCCTTGACCAAATTTCATGGCAGGACGAGAAGCAGTAGAAGTGGAACCTATTCTGGAAGCATTACCAAACATTAAACAGTAAGCCTTTTCCTGGAAGTGGCTTTCTTTGACATACAATGGATGAAAACGTACTTAAGTATCCCCTTCGGCCTCAATTATAGGTACTGATTCAAATTTTTCATTAAGAGTTCAACTGCTGAACATCATCCCAGATACATTTTCTGTTCATCCGCGGGTGTTTATCTGAAGTCAGACCTATTGCCTCACTTTGAGGTGAGCAAACCAAACTATTTTCCGTTGAAAGGACATCCAACTTCAAGTTTTACAGGCAAGCATAGTTAGCTTGTGTTAGCAGTCTCAAGATTTATTTTCATTTTAATTGTTCAACCGGTTTTTCTCGCAATCCATTATTTGATTTTGATGCTGATTGATAGGTGGATGCGGTAGACCCCAAGAGCAGACACAAGGGGAAGTTGGATACAGAATCTCTGCTGCAAAAGAAGGGTGTGCCATGGACATCAATAAGACCTGTATACATTTATGGTCCTCTCAACTATAATCCAGTGGAGGAATGGTTCTTCCATCGCCTCAAGGTCGGCAGACCCATTCCAGTTCCCAATTCAGGGCTTCAGGTCACGCAGCTTGGTCATGTGAAGGTACAATTGATCTTTTTGGGTAACAGCTTCTCTGGTATCTTGCTAATGTGAAGCACTTTCATATAAGTGTTTGCTGACCGTATATAACACGTCTGTCTATTTCGAGTATACTCCAGCGCTCTCAATTGGCTTGTTTCTGTTGTGCAACGATACTTGGCAATATAAACTGGAAGCCTCTATATGAGTATGAATTCAAGACCGCATAAGCCTTTATTACTTGGAGCAGGCTTTGAGCTCTTCCAAGCTCATTAACTAGGTGTTTATTTATGTAGAATGTTCCTCTTGCAATAGACAAATCAATGCTTGTTGGTTTGCAGGATCTAGCTAAAGCATTCGTATCGGTACTTCAAAACCCGGTAGCAATTGGAGAGGTGTACAACATATCTGGATCAAAATACGTGACCTTTGATGGCATAGCTAGAGCTTGTGCCAAGGTACCGATTCCGCACCACAATACTTTTCCAGGAGGCATCTAATCACATTGATAAATCTCTCCTGTACAGCTATTAGATTACTACTCTGACCTCTGTTGGCATTTACAATCGTCTAATACCTAGACATTTGTAGAATTGCTGGTTCTGTCCTAATCACTAAAGTAGCAAATTGAAGGATATCTCTGTGACGATGAATATCTTGATTTGCATAGGCTGCTGGATTTGCTACACCCGAAATTGTTTACTACAATCCCAAAGAGTTTGACTTTGGTAAAAAGAAGGCTTTTCCGTTGCGTGATCAGGTACAAGGACTTTATAGTTGAGTTGCGATCGTATTCAATCAACCGCATGTTCTTTGTCTAGTCAGACTGTCACATTAAACACCTAGTAAGACTGTTAGCAGATTGCAATGGAGGTACCTTGAAATTGTAGCAGCTTTGACTCATACGTGCTATGTTGGGTTTTTTGGGGAACTGTGCAGCATTTCTTCACTTCCATAGAGAAAGCCCAGAAAGATTTAGGCTGGGCACCTGAGTTTGGCCTAGTCGATGGCCTCGCAGACTCCTATAATTTGGACTTTGGTCGCGGGACGTTTCGCAAAGCTGCCGATTTCTCAACGGATGATATGATTTTGGAAAAGCTTGGGATCAAGGTAGCTGTAGCCGCATAGAAAAGCGTAAATAGAATGTTATATTGCTCTGACAAAGAAATAGCTTGCAGTGGCAATCTCATCTGTGCAATAGAGGGATAAGAAAATAGATCCCATTAAATGGGCTTCCAGGTGCAGATGCTACGATGAACAATTAGCGAAATTCAGAGAGTACTCAATGCAGCTAGCATAATCTATTAGTCTTTCTGTGGTGTGATCTTCATACCAAAGCCTGCCTCAAGCTTTGATTTATTAAGATGCATCCATTAATGTCAGAAGTTCAGCAATTTGAGAAAGTTTAGTCAGAATTTTCTAGTACAAGATTCTCAAGGGAAATGAGGAGCATGTTGCAAACTTCAAAAAGCGGAAATGGAGTATGCCTTGAAGGGGTTAAGGCCTTTAATTGCACACATAAGTATTATACTTTTGTAAAAAGATCAAGCCTATTGCAGAACTGACAATAATTAGCATTTGGCAAAACCTGAACATGATCAGTTAAATGCAAGTTCCCAAATTGTTGACTGCATTTCTACTCTGTATAGACGACTTAAATTTTCATGTCGAAGTCTAGGTTCTTTGTTCAAACTCTTAGAAAAACTTAATACAAAATATTTCTAATCTTAAGTTTCCTAAGTCTAAGTTCTAAATCTAAGTTTAAACTATTTTATTATTTTTTTAAGCTTCACTCATGGGCTTACAAACACATGCCATGGCAGAAGTTTATTAACAGACACTCGTATCTGGACTTACAAAACACATGCCACAGAGTTTTATTCTTCTCTGTGTTAACACAGATGCTAACATTATCCCCCTCCTTATTGGATTGGTGGTCCCACACTAATCGAAGCCTTTTCTTTCTGGATCTTTTGCGCTTTTTGGAGGCGAGACTATTGCTGTCGAGAGTGGTAGATTGTGGTGCCGATGCCCTCCATCATTTGCCACCATAATTTGTTTAGGAAGGACATTGGTTTGTAGTAATGGAGCATACCTTATAGAAAGTTGTAGATTTTCCATAGCTCCACCATATCAACGTGCAGGGCTAAAGTGAGTGCAACACGATAATAAAGCATTGCTACATTGATGTGGTCTTCTTGTGTTCGCAATAGTTTATTGATATCAAGGGCTATTGGGGGTAGCCCTCGATCCCAAAAACCCCTTGAGTTCTATCAGAAATTCTACCAGGCCATAATTGTCCGCAAAATATCTGACGTCGCGATCAGGATTGCCATGGTGCTTCTAGTAGAATACACAGCAGTTGGTGACCATGTCTTCGGCTAAGTGCTCAGTATCGACGCCTATGAGCTTGGGCCAAAATATCCTATTCTTGACCTTGGTTACCCGCTAATAGCTCCCCAAGAATCTGTCCACATTTAGTGCAACTAGACTCCAACTGGATCTAACCAAAAACTACATCTTGCTTACCAAATAATGATGGATAGAAACAACATGTGATGCCAACCTGGAGATCACTGTGCATATAACCATGCAGCTCACCTGATCACTCGCCAAAGTATTAGTTGTCACTCCTTGAGCAACCATCTCCATCCCTGCTGGCTCACAACCATGGGCATGCTGGATCCACATCACCCCATAATGCACTTCGTGCCCTCAGGATATGTACTACCCCAGGTACACTCCAACAGTAGGCATGATCCGTCCCTAGGTCATCACACATGATGCACTAGCTGAAGAGCATCGTCCATACATCAAATGACATATCATACTTGAGCAACTGTAGCATCTCCCTGAGTGCCACCCAAATGGACTCATCATCCACATACTATGCTCACCTGATGTCTCTGATCCTGGTCACCATACTCAACCGCTAGACAAGTCGAACTCCAAAGCATCACCTGCTCCACCTGGCTCCTAGCATCTGCTCGCTCTCCCTGGCTATGTGTCGCCTGACACCATGCCAATGCAAGTGACTCCCTCTAGGCTTATCCCTGATCTCACCACCTGAGAATCTGCACTATGGAAATTCCAACACATGTGCCAAGCCTAGACTCCTGCAAATATAGCCAAATGCATGAAAGTTATAGGTAGCTTATCCACGCCCGTGATGGTAGATGTCTCCCCATCAATGCCAATGTCCAAAACTGGCCCCTTGCTATAATGTCATCCTGTACTCCCAAATGAGCACACCATGAAGTCCTCACCATCAGTGTCCCCTCCAGTAGATCCCTAGCAAAACACCCATCATGGTATTTGACCTACAATCACACCCCGTGCGATCTCCATCAACTCTCCAACCTAGAGCTAGCTTCCAAAGCTTCACGCTTTGCCCATTTGTGTTTGCAACTTCTTGATTCCATTATGAATCGCACCTGGAAGTCCTGTCCATGCCAATGACTCAAGTCCAATATGAAATAGCTGCCCCTTGATGATTATCCCATGTCATCCTGTAGTGCTATCCCTATCAGATATTCCAATGCCATCCCTGATCACAAAGATCTGAGCATCTACCCTATAGTGCCCATCTGTATTCCCCCAAGCTAGCTCCAAGCTGCTCCTCTGAATGGTTCCAAACCACTCCCTGAGAATACACTGAGATGTGAACTCCAAAGCCACCATCAAGTCCCTCACATGATTGTGCATGCCAATATCCCTCCATGTGAACCTGTGAGATCTTCCATGGCCCAAACCAAACGATCTGCACCCTGTCATCACTGGAATCTGCATCCTTGATGCAATCATGATATGGCAAATTGACTTGACTTACCCAGAATAGGCAGTTGAAGTGTATCTCCTCGATGACAAACCTGATACATTGCTCCACAACTAAAATGGCTTGATCAAAATTGACTTACCGACTGCAAAACCGCAAAATCATCACACTCACCACTCTCCAAGAGTCTCCAAAGTAAGATTATTGACCCGTTCTTCATCCTCTACGTGTCCCACACACATCTCGTCCAATGCAAGTCTGCTGTCTTGCCCAATGGCTTCCAACTGGCACCACCTCGCACTTCCGTCACCTGTGACCGCCAATATGTGTGTACCTCCAAGCTAGCCCATATTTCCCTTCTAAAGAGAAATTTCCAAGCTATAGATGCATGTGTTAATGCAGCTATCACCTGACTTGACAATACCATTGCCGATCATGCCTGTGAGAGCGTTCTCCCAAAATGCCACTTGACGTTGGTCGGTTCGAACCCCAAGAGTTGAACCTGATCACAAGAATTTTTCACTTGTAATCGGCATACTATGCCTACCTCTCACCTATGATTGCTTGCCCTCTCAAAATTGTTGCCAATGATGAGTAGTCATGCCTTCGAACTGCACTTCCGTCGCCAATACTAGCTATCTCCACACAATTCCGCTATCATTCATCTCCATACTGTATTTACCACTTCCAAACACCTTGTCACCCTCTCAAGAGTAAGTAATAATGATTCCGAAGCAATAATGTCTCATTGTACTGCCTTGTAGAAAGTTTCACCAGCCAAAAAAATCGTCCCAAATTTGGCCCTATTGTATCCAAATAGCGAATGTAGCCCATCACTAGGTTCTTTGCACTCCGCTCGATGGAATGGTGACAAAAACTCTCCAAAACATATTTCTCCCTACTCTGTGACGTTGCTATGTCTGCTGGCTCTGAGCAGCCAGTTTCAGGGGTCATTTTGGCCCAAGGATGGCCAAAAAAGATGCCCTCTAGCCAAAGTTCCTTTCCAAAGGGTGACCTACAAATTTGAACTGATTCTTCATTTTGAAGATTTTTAATGAAGTGAAGTCCATTTTGGACTTTGAGTCCCTTCACTGGAACTTCACATGAAGATTTTTAATGAAAAACCTTCAAAAATGGCCTTCAAATCTTCAAAGGCCCACTTCAAGCCCATCCCATGGCTTGGCTTACATCCAACGGCCTTGCTTCGTCCTCCAGCTCGCGATCTCCATTGTTGATCAACGTGGACCATAATCCGACGATTATGTAACGTGCGCGAGCTGAGCCACAAGCTCCTCCTCTCTCTCTTTGCTTTCTTTCTTCACCATCACCATAGCTAGGGTTTTGGACGCCCTCCTTGGATATGATCCAATTCCCTTGCCTCTCCACGGCTGTCCACGGCCACTGGAGATCGTCTTGGCAGCATTAGGGCGCCCCACTATCAGTTGGAGAACTGAAGGATGTCACTGTTTACATTCAAGCCAAAGCTTTTACAATGAATTTCATAGTTATCAAACCACTTGGTTTGTCATCTTATTCTGTGCTAATTGGACGGCCCTGGCTTTATCAATCAAACGCAAGTGTTCATTGGAAATCCAGAGAGTTTAGATTTCAGACTGGTGAGACCAATAGTCGAGGTAAGCCAGCAAAACAAATAATCATCTGGAGCCGTGACAAATATGAAGGTGAAACTCCTTTGTCTGACACCAGTTTTACCTCAGAAGAATCTTCTTATGTCTTAAATATTTTTTCTAATGCATCTGACATCGAAGTGCAATATTTCGAATGTTATGAGAATGCTGACGAAGAAGAATTCTTCAATGCCTGCAACACTAAAGCAGATGTTTCGATTGAAGAAATTGAAGTTGCAAACAAGAACTCGAAAAAGTCTGATGATTCGAGTGACGAATCTGAACATGAATTTGGTAACAAGAACCAGGCTGATGACAAGAACACATCTACGGAGTCAACCATGCGTGAAATTCATGGCCACACCAAGGCTAGTATGACAAAAGGTATCATATTACCAGATTCTACTAAACTAATTGAACTTGCACCTGGCAGATTTGTTCATGTTTCAAAGTCACTTGGAGAATCGGAATTGGCGGAATTCACAGAATTATTGAAGGAGTATCAAGATGTTTTTGTCTGGTCGCTCGACGTTTTGAAAGGTATACCTGCAGAATTCGGAGAGCACCATATTGACCTTAAGGAAGATGCACTATACATGTTCGATAGAGACAATATCGTCTCAATCCAAAGTACTCCCTCATGGTTAAGGACGAACTCAACAAGCACCGTAAGGCAGGTATTATCCATCCCGTCTTAAGCAGTGAATGGGTTTCATCCATTGTTGTCATTCCAAAGAAGAAGACTAGCAAAATTCGAATATGCCAGGATTTCCGCAAGCTCAATGTTGCCACAAGGAAGGATCATCATCCTTTGCCCTTCACTGATTCTATCTTAGATCAGGTTGCTGGTCAAGAGCATTACAGTTTCTATGACGGTTTCTCTGGTTATAATCAGGTTGGAGTGCGAAAGGAGGATCGTTCAGAGACCACGTTCACTACGGATTGGGGCACTTATGCCTACAACAAAATGCGCTTTGGTCTTTGTAACGCACCAACGACTTTTCAGCGAATCATGATGTTAATTTTCGCTGCCTTCCTAAGAACTTTTCTCGAAATATTTATTGATGATTTCTGTGTATATAGTGATATAAAGACACACCTATAGAAGCTAAAACTAACATTGCAACGGTGTCGAGATACTTGCTTATCCCTTCATTTAGAGAAATGTTTTTTTGGTATGAAAGAAGGAATATTACTCAGACACAGAATATATAACAGAGGAATAGAAGTCGACAAAGATAAAGTCGAGTTTATAAAGATATACCAATCAATTTACGTGAACTAAGAGATTTCTTAGGACATGTCGGCTATTATCGGAGATTTATTCAAAATTGTGCTTCTGTTGTCTCTCTTACTCATCTACTCAAGAAACAAGTGGAATACTTGTGGACAAATGAACAGCAGAAAGCATTTGAAGAACTTAAACAAATGTTGATCAATGCTCCTATTCTGAGACCACCCAACTGGGCTAATTTATTTCATAGTTATGTTGATGTTTCTGCATTTTCTATTGGCGTCTGTCTGAGCCAGAAGGACGATTAGAAGAAAGATCATCCCATCTACTATGCGAGTCGACAGCTCAGTGCCTCAGAGAAGAATTATTCGGCTATAGAAAGGAAGCACTTGGAATGATTTTCATTGTTAAGAAATTTCAGCATTATTGGCTGGGATATGCATTTATTTTTCATGTTGATCACTATGCTCTAAAATATCTTGTGAATAAACCAAATCTATCAGGACAAATTGCTCGATGGGTTCTACTTCTGCAGGAATTCACTTATCAAGTACAGCTTCGTCAAGGAAAATATCATACGAATGTTGATTATCTATCACGACTTAGCACGGGAAAAGTTAAAAAACCAATCAATGATGATTTTCCAAACGAAAATTTATTCGAGATTTCATCTACAAATTTGTTATATTCTGATATCATTATTTATCTCAAAGATCAGATATATCCGGAGGATTATGATTTGGAGAAAAAGACAGTTTTTCAATATAAGGTAGCACCTTTTACAATTATTAACAATGTTCTGTACAAGCTTGGTGCTGATCGTCAACTACGAAGATGTCTCAAAACTAAAGACATTAAAAAAATCATTAAAGCCTTACACTCAGAAGATGTTGGAGGACACTTTGTTTTAAAGAACATAGTTAATAAGATATTGACTGCCAAGTACTGGTGGCCAACAATGTTCAAAGATGTATCAAATTTTATTCGTTCACGTGATCCATGTCAGAGATTGGTAAGCCTACAAAAGCAATGAATTGGCCATTGACACCAATCCTGCCTCTTGCACCATTTGAGAAGTGGGGGATTGACTTTGTCGGTCCAATCAAATCTGTTACCCGACATACAAAATGTTGTTATATTCTAGTTGCAACGGATTATGCTACAAAGAACGTTGAAGCAGAGGCGACGAAATGAAACGATGCGAAAACTGTCGCGACGTTCTTATTCAAAAGTATAATCACAAGATATGGTTGTCCACTTGAACTAGTAAGTGATTGTGGAACACATTTTCTAAATGATAGTATACGGTTGCTGACAACATATATTTTGATCAAATACTAAAAAACGACACCGTACAATCCAAAAGCAAACGGGTTGACAGAGAGAGCTAATGGAATTTTATGTAAGATCCTGAACAAAATTACTATTGCACATGCAACGGATTGGGATAAGAAGTTACCATCAGTTCTCTGGGCTTATCGTAACACAGAAAAGATCACGATGAAGCAGACGCCATATTTTCTTACGTATGGTATGCATCCTATTTTGCCAATTGAAGTTGAGGTGAAAACTTTTCGTATTCAAGCTCAATGAACAGATGCCAAATGTATAAACGAAAGGTTGACCAATATTAAAGAACTAGCTGAAGCTCATGAGAATTCACAAAAATTAACGGAGGAAATCCAGGGACAAAGGAAGAAGAAGTATGACAGTCGTATCAGAAAATGTGATCTTAAAACTGATGACTTTGCATTGATATATGACAGTCGACATCAAAAGTTTCCCGAAAAACTCCATATGAGATGGCTTGGACCTTATAAAGTCATAGAGGTGTTTGACAATGGTTCTGTACAACTTCAATCACGTGAAGATGAACTATTACCTACACATATTAATGGGTCCAGACTCAAGAAATACTACTTTTGACCAGAATTTTTTTTATTATTCTTATTCTTTTCTAGTATTTTTCTAGAATTGATCGCAAATTTTTTATCTTTTCTGGTATTTTTCGTGACTTTTCTTTTATCTCTTTGAGAAATATTCGTGAAATTTTCTACCACCTTCCAACATTTTTCAAAGTATTTTCGAGAAATTTTCTAGACTACTCTCAATCTTTCAAGATATTTTAAAAGTATTTTCGAGAATTTTTCACGACCCTCAATTTGTAAATCAAAACGTGTTTTAATTTTCATGGACAACTTTCAAAAAAATTTCTAGCATTTTTCTCCAATTTTTCTAAAAACTTTTCTAACATTTTTTTCCAATTTTTCGCAAAATTTTCTAGCATTTTTCTTTTGAGTGATTGTTATAATTTTATTCAATTTTGGAGAATATTTCAAGAAATTTTCTAGTATCTTACTAAAATTTTTGAGAAATTTTCGTGAGTTTCTGTATCATTTTCTAGAATCTTGCGAGAAGGTTTCTCGAAACTTTCTATAATCTTTCTAGCATATTTTCGAGAATCTCTTGAGAATCTCTCGACCTACTTTTTGTATTCCTCCATTAAAGATGATGGCCACGTGATCATTATTCACATGTGTGTACGCCCACATATCAAAACGGATATTGTTTCTTCTTAATTATTTCTTTTTCTTTTTACAAACGGTCTTCCGTCGTTAAGATTGATCTGTCAATTCATAGTTTGAAACACTGAGCCATGCATGTCCTCCATAAATGGAAATGACAGATGTCATGTCATCATGCCACGTCATCATTCCCTCCACATCGCTATTGCATAACAAAGTTATTTTCCATTTTTCTTCCTTACACTTTCTTCCTATGAGTTCATGCTTTCCTGCGCTCACTCTCTTTGTGATCAAAGTGATTTATTGTGCCCTATTGCGATCTACGGAGTTGTCGTCAATCATTCGACGCAATGGCTTTTGGATCGAGCTCTAGTTCTACTATCATCTGGAAAGTACGTGCATCCATCCAGTCTTTTTTAGATCGATGCAGGTTGGGTGATCTGAAAGTGGACCCATCAATCATCCTATCTAAAGTCAATACTGAATTTATGAACTCCATTCACTCAATCTCTGAGGTGGATTTCAAAGTACATGTGCGAGACAAATTTTTCACCATTACTGAAGACATGTTCTGCACAGCCCTCGGATTACCATTGGATGGAAAGATTGTTTCGACAAACAAAGATTCAGTGGATGAAGCGGCCCATTTTCTAAGCACTTGTTTTGTACCCACGAAGGGATACAAAATCTCGATGATTAGGGATACCACATTTAAGTTATTCTGTAAATATGCCAATCAAGCAATATTATTGACGGATGCAGATGCAACAATTTCGGTACAAAATTTTGGCTATATATTGGATGCGCTAGCGGGAAATCCAGTTTGCTTCGGGATTACATACAAGGCTTTTTTGCGGTGGATTAAACACCAAAAGTTTTCTAGAGTTGGAGCACATATTTTTCGATTGTGCGCTCATTTTGAAATTCTAACTGAGCAAGAGAAAACCATGCTGATAGGAAGGATATTGGCTCCAAAACCTATTGATCTTTCCAGCATCCTGATTGTTCCTATCCCGGTTACATTAGACGTTGCACCAGTAGTCGAAGTAGCAGCTACCACCGCTATGGAAATTGATGCTGCACCACCCCAACCAGATACAATTCCAACCGTGGCTATGGATATAGATGGAGCTGCTGCTGCTGCTATTGATTCTTCAAAGCCAGCATCTGCTTCCACATCCTAGAAGCAGCAAAGTGCATCTATCTTAGATGATGATGCAACTCAATCCGACACATCAGAAAAGGCACGAGCAGCTGCTGAAGGTGACACTGGGGCACCTATTGAAGATGAAGACGAACCAGACAACCAGCCCCAGTGGTTTCACACCATGACAGAGAGAGTCAAGACTTAGTGGCTGAAGTTTATGAATTTGACAAGTACCACCAAGAGCTCACCATGGAGTTTGTCAACTCAGAGAGAAGATGACAAGACTCTCTAAAGGAGTCCTACGAGAAGATCGATTCGCTCGAATCAGACAATACGAAACTGATTGAATGAAATCGTTCTCTCAAAACACAACTTCAGACTGTAATAAAAGAAACTGATTCTTTGAAGCAGACAAATAAGACGATTGAGGCCAAGTCTGAAAATTTTCAAACTCAAAATAATTCTTTGAAACAACAACTTTTGGCTGCAAATCAACACAATGTCGCTCTCCAAAAATATTTGCAAGAGGAATAAATGACGCGAATAAAGACAGAAGCTGCTCTTTCTCTTAGCAGCAATGCAAGGTCAATCACAATAGACCTCACGAAACTGAACTAGCTCCAAGGCCAGATGCTCAAAATTTTTTGAGTCGAGTTCTTGCAACAGCTCGAGGATGCGAAAGCACTTGTCGAGGAAGAGTTGGCTGAGCTGAAGGAGCTGTCTAGTGACACCATCCCATCTTGCAGTGGGCTCGACTCTCACAAAGAATTCCTTTAGGCCCTGCTTCGCATTGATGACCTCACACAACAAATCCAAGCTGTGTCTGTCTACTTCGGAGCCTCAGACCATCCTGAATTTTCGGAGGCAGTCGCGAAGATTGACAAGCTCGAGCAGGAGCTGTCAGATCTCAAGCAACAATTGGAAGATCAGAAGCTGGTTGTTGAGTTTCAAACTTAGGATCTGGCAACTGCATCTACACAGCCAAAGCGAACAAGTCGTAATCAATCGAAGGTATGTGCTGAAAGATTATGTGCATTTGCTGAACGCTTCTAGAAGTGGTGTCCACATGTATTTAACATTGAATTGCAATGGCATGTGGATTACATGATGCTACCAGGCGCAGTAGGCATCGCCTTCGATGAGTGGAAGCGACCATGGGACAAAGACGACTTTCTCTGGTTATGGGCCCAACTCTCTATCGAGCAGAAATGATGCCTCTGCTGGGGCATAATCCAGGGTAAATTCCAGGTCGTGTCTTTTGGTTCAGCAGAGTTATACATAGGCTCTTATGCTATTTATGCTCTTTAATACATTCGAATCAAAGAATTTCAATTTTTGCGGAATGAAGACAATAAGCGACATTTTTGGAAGCGAAAGTCGCAGTTTCAACAGTACAAACCTCAAGTTGTTGTGCATTTAGGCGCGTTCGACGATGCAAGGTTACTGATTAATGTAAATATGGCCTATCCAGAATTGTTCAGTCTTTATGTGGATTGGGAGCGGAACCTTGCAGAATATTTTGCGAAGATTCGACACAATCTGCAAGATCGAAGGAAGTCATTCTGTTACAAGTAGTTTTGTACATATTCATTTTGGTAGTTTGGTACCTTTGCGACAAAGACATTATTTTTTGTTCAAAATATTTATGCTAAAAGCTCTTTTATTAGATTGTCAGCTCGTTACTGTAAAGAAATCACACTTTGTAGTGATTCAGACGAAAATAGAAAGTAACTTAGGAGTTGTTCGATGGAACATTGCTCCTGGTTAAACTGGAAGAATTCGACCTCCCAGTTGGCCATTACATGAAATCAAAACAAGACTTGCTATTGATTGAGGCTCAACAAAACTTGGAGTTTGCTTAGAAATTACATGAAGAATTGAATCATTCATGAATATTCATTTGTGCCTTTGTCGTGGTGATGTTTCTATATGTGATGCTGAATTTAGATATTTGAAGTTTTGAAGATGTTTTGAAGTTTGATTCCAGTTCTTATCAACAATTCAAAGATCAACTCAAAACAACCTATTCGATTACTAAAACATCAAGACAAATATTCTCTAGGACGAAGAAATATCTAAAGGACGAATCATATGAAGAAATATCTTTTTGCCTTAACAAAAATCTGAAGAACATAATATTTCGCGAATAATCCTTGAAACGAAGATGATATGTTCACGAGGACGTTTCACATTTGAGGAAGGGGATATGTCATGCCACTTTATTGTTAAATATTGAATATCAACCTCAATATGGCATGATATACTCGAAAAGGAATATATACATTGGATAAGTATAAATCATGAAGAGGCCTAAGTCATTTTTCGATAATATATCTCCTAAGTACTTGCCTTGTAATAAAGGACAAGACCTTTAAAAGGAAAGACATTGCCTTGGATAACCTTTACTAGGCCATCCACGCGAAACGACTAGAATGAAAAGACATTTTAAACTAGAGTCATTTTAACTCTTAGTTAAATATACGTCTTATGGTATAATTGAACGTATACTTAGTCTAATTGTTAACTAGACCCTTTTGCGGGAGCGACGCACCTGTTGTTTTAGAGGTGTGTTTGTTTGTCCCGTAGAACAGATATGATCTCACATTTCAGTCTCGAGCATCGAGAGAGAAGAGTTTATGCATATGTAAGAGGTTGAAGAAGTGAATAGAGTCCTGAGAGTTATTCTCCCTTATCTCTGTTCTTCGCACTGTTGAGTGTGAGTGATCTTGAGTCTACTAGCAATTTCTAACACATTACATGAATTACTCTTTGATTAGACAGACTCTCTAGTGCATTACAGTTTTTGCTAGTGTGTATCCGTAAAACATGCTCTAAAGAACTGTCTTACAATCATCTTATTCGTCTGTCACGAACACTTCCTCTTTGACACTCGAATAATGACTATCTTTGGTATAGTCTAGCACGATCATTGAATAAAGTTGTATGTATACATATGAGATGATAGTCCCTGTCTGAAGAATTGAGTCTTTGATCTGTGTTCCTGATTGTAATTGACATAGGTTTCTAATGTGCTCTAAAACTATTCGTGCTCGTTAACCATTAAGTTAGACTTAAGTTGTTGAGGACTTCTGTCTAGAAACGAATAGTTCACGAATGCAATTAATTAATTGTCTGTACAACCGCGAATACATCGAACATTTCTCGACTCTTGTTGACACCTTAATCAGCCAGAGTGTAGTACTGTTGTACTACTCTGATAACATCTCATCTGTAGAACACGTTTCATTCGATTTGATAGAGGCCAGATTGTTGTTCTGAAATTATTAATATTACATTCCCCAAACACAAGTAATACTGGTTACTTTCTAATGTCTATTGACAACCAGAATAACACTCGAAACCACTTATCATAAATTGTACCAAAAACATAATCTTCTAACGTTGTTCTCTGTGGGAACGACATTATTTACTACAAAATCTATATTAACCTTGTTGGTATAGTACGACACACATGGTATTGTGCTAGGACATATCATTTCTTAAAATGGCATTGCCACAAACACTAGCTATGATGCCAAGTATTTTACAAAGTTTTTGACAGAGGACGACAAAATCATTGCCCAAACCAACTACGTTTACGATTGCATTTGACCCTTATTGATTGATTTTGAACCATTTCACATCAAACTACAGTTCCTTGATGGCATCACTAGATAGTTAGACTGTGTACTTTACATACCTAAATTTAACAAAGAATTTATTGTCTTTAAGCAAGATCACTGATCAAGGCTATAGAGCTTTATTTACTGCTAGTCGATGTACTATTATTGATGGGAATTATAATGAGATCCTCTTTGCACACAGAGGAAGAAACTTGTATATCTTGAGTCATGATTATGCATTGTCTATGAGTAGTTCTGATGCTCCTGTTTGGCATCAAAGATTAGGTCATTTAAACATGAGGTCTATCTTGTACATGCATTAAAATAGTATGGTCAAGGACATGAATATTAACATTGTCCCCATAGCAAACCAAATTGTCTGTGAAATGTGCTTACTAGAGAAACAACCTAGAACAAAATTTTTAACAGGACAAGCCAAAAGAGCGAAGTCCATTCTGTCACTGATTCACAGTGACTAGTTATGTGGTCCTATGAGTGTACCCTCTTTGGGTCAAACTCTATGTTCATCACATTCATTGATGACTTCTCTTGATTCACTAGAAGCATGTTCATAAAGAAGAAATTTGAGACGTTTAACTGTTTTAGAGAATTCAAGCAGTTTGTTGAGACCCAAACTGGTCAAAGAATCAATTAGGCTCTACAGTCTGATTAAGGGGGATAATACATGTCTAATGAAATGCCAAACTATTTATCTTCATGCGGCGTGCACCATCAGTTCACTGCCAGTTACACATCGCAACAGAATGGTGTAGCTGAGTGAAAGAATTGAATATTGTTGGATCCATGACAATCAAGTTACCCAAGAACTTTTGGATTAAGCGATTTCTACAGCCTGTTATCTATAGAGTTATTTCAGCACGAAGGCAATCAACTCTAGAACACTGTTTGAAGTCTACTATAGCTACAAACCAGGTCTGAGATATTTACGTGTGTTTGGATGTCACTGCTATGCACAAATACCGTCTAATCTAAGGAAGAAACTGTGAAAAATGCAAAAATAAGCTTTGTAAAGGCCAAAAATCTTGTATATAGATAAACACACACGTGTGGAGCCTGTTCCCACATGTGAAAATAGTGTACTTGTCATGTACCATAATCATGGCTAAAAAGGCCAAAAACTAGTTTTCTAGACATATGACACATGGCATCAATCTATTGCTTGCATGAGCCACATCCTTTGGTTAGGTGTCACATCCCATGTGTAGAGGACAACTCACATGTGTGTAATAAGCTGAACTAGACGAATTTTGACTTCTAGAAGATTTTCAAGTAGATCTCCATATAGAAGGAAAATGGGCCAAAAGTGCTCAAAATAGAAGGTTTTGTCCAAGTGTCAGTTTTGCATGATGAATCATCATATGACAAAGCACCTTCACACATGTGGGATCAAAGGGATGATCAGTTTCACGAGCTCCCACTTATTGTATATATAGAGCCACATTTGGCCATAATCATTGTGAGACACCAATCTTGGTTTTGGAAGCAATTTTGAGTGATTCTCTCCATTTGTCTACATTTGTTTTGATTGTTTTGAGGTTCTATCAATGTGTACTTGATTTTCAGGTTGGAGTCCGTACTCAGACAGTGTTTCACACATGTGAAACAATAAAGTACACTTACCTTCAATTAATGATTGTTCTTGTTAGGATTTTGTGTCTAGAATTGATCTAGATTGATCTTCATCTCAAGTTGATTGATAGATCAAGTAATCTGACAACCAATCCCTCTTGAGGATCAGATTAGTGTCCTTTTTGTACTTTTTCCACATGGTATCAGAGCCAAGTACAAGAGGTTTTGTTGAAATTGATAGAGTTAATCCAAATCAAAGCCAAAATTAGCAGTTTTTTGGAAACTAGTCAAATTTTGGGTAGCAAGTTGGATTTGATAGATATTCTCAAAATTTTTGGACCAGAACTTGTTGTGGGCTGTAGGAACCCTTTTCACACTTGTGAGGCCATACAGCTCCGGTTTTGGCAGAGAAAATCAAAAATTTGTACAATTTGACTCACACACCCAATTTGAGAGGCTTTTGGTGCAAAATCAAGCATTTTCTATAGAGAATCTAATCCCTTGATTAGTTCTTGGATTAGATCAGCCAAGAAATTAAATTTGAAGCTTGACATAGGTGCATTAATTGATCATCTCTGATTTTTTGAGTGCATGTTGAAGTTGAGAGAGATTTTGCTAAAAATCATAGATTAAGGAGTGATATGCAAGGTGAGAGGTTGAAATCCATTGTACCATCACTCTAGATTTGTTCAAGAGTGATAGGGTCAAGTTTAGAAGCATCAATTTGCTAGAAAACATCTTTGGATCTGTCTCCAAGTGAAACCTTTGAGAGTTTCTAGTGCATATAGAGCATCTATGCAAATCTTTTGTAGAATTTGACATAGATTGGCTTCAATTGAGAGTTCTAGAAAAGAAATTGAGATCCAAATCACATTGTTCAACCCTACTCAATTTGTTTGAGTGATTGTAAGGTTTGAAAAGAGCCATTAAGGTGTCTATGACAAATGTGTAGAGAGAGATCCAATTTTCTAAGAGTTCCTTCCTTTGTAGAGGGCAAGATCTAGAAGCTCATTATGTGTTGTTATTGGTGAAGAATTTGTCTTTTCCTAGGTGATCAAATCTTTCTAAGTGGCATTAGCTCTTTGAAGCACAATATCTTAGTGAGAAAAATCACAACTTTTGATTTTGAATTTCATTCCAAGTCTTAAAAGGTAGAGTAATTAAGGAAATCCAATAGGAGTGATCGAATTCAATTTGTTGAGCAAAAATTGACATAGTATGTATGAAACTCAAATTAGTTCTATTCAACTTTCTTTGTGAGAGTGTGAGGGTCAATTTGTGATCCCATTGGATGTCTAGAATGATGAGGAGTCCATATTTGAGTATTCATGCATGGTTGAGATCTTTGTGAATCTCTAGTTGTCTAAATTTTTAAGTTTTGTGAAAAAATGGTGGTATGGTTTGTTGTCAAATCAAATCAAATTCATTCTAAATCTCAAGTGTGAGATTATTTGGGTCAAGAGTGAGTCCAAAAAAAGTGATTAAGTTTAATTTTCATCTATTTGAAACACAATTCATCTTTTGCTCAAGAATCTCAAGTGTTGAGAGAACTAGTCAAGTGAAAAGGAAAATCTAGGTGTCAAATCTTTTTCATATCCATTTCAACTTTCAAAAGAAAGAGTCATTGGTATTTGATGAGTCCAATAGGAGATTGGATCTGATTTCTTTTGTGATTTGATTCAAAGATTGTGTGCTTTTGTCTTAGTGATCAAAGCAAAGTTTCCAAGTGACTAGTCATTACTGTGAAGATTGATTCTTAGGTTTGTGAGCTAGATCTTTTGTAGATCCTTCTAGATTGTTGAAGATGTTCAAATCTAGTCTCTTGAAAGTCACAAATTACATTTGTAGAATCATATCACAGGTCTTTATTCACATGGCATCAATAGGTGGCATCCTATTGAAGGAAAGAAAGGATCCTGAGTGCAACCTTTGTGGCAAGGGAGGATATTTTTTCTCAAGATGCTACAAAAAGAAGACTAGTCCATCCAAGGAGAACAATCAGTATTCCAGCATGGATGCCATCAAAAGGACGACACGATACGCTCCTGTGTTAGCTGTTACGCCAAAGCAAGGGGACCGAGGTGAACGATGGAGCTTCAAGTTCAAAATGCAAATACAAGAAGGACAAGTCCAAGGAAAGGTGTTTCCTTTGTGGAAAGGTGAATGAGGCTTGGAGTCTCACAAGGACTTGCAAGATTTGTCTTCAAGAGTCCATCACAACACATGTCAAATCTTTTGAAATTTTTCATTTTGGAAGTGCATTGTTTGGTTCAAGATGCAAAGATAGATGTCACTTTCATGAAAGTAACTTGGATTTATTTTATGTCCTTGGAAAGTATTTTGCTTGGAACTTTAGATAAGATCAAACTTACTGTTATTATCCAAGAGAGATCAATCAAGAATAAGGAGAAATCACAAAATGATAATAGTTTGATTTATGCTCTCATGTCAACTTATGAAGAACCATTTTGCTTTGAAGAGATTTTTGTATCTCAAAGGTGGATTAAGGCAATACTAGTTGAGTGTGATGCCTTAAAAGGTAGCAAAATATGTTTTCCTTGTAAGCTTACATTAGTTATGAAGTCAAGGAAATGGAAATATCTTCATAATGTAGGATCTTTTGGTTTCAATAAGATCATGAATGATGTGTTCATTCATAAAGATGAAAATTGTATGTTTTCAATCCTAAAGGCAAGTTGTAAACTTCTTATGAGAATAAGTAAAGCATCCAAAGTGGACACTTATATCCATAAGCAAGTAAATAGCCTTATTGAGATGGAGATACCTTTTGATTTCAATATTGGAAAAATCATGCCAAGTTGTGGTGATTTTTGGACTTATGTTTCTAGCATAAGTAATCTTGATAATCATAGGAAGTGCATATTGAATGGTCATACTTGTTGTGACAATTATGAGACATGGAGGTCTCAGATTTCCATCAAGAAGGAGCATCATGAAGAGGATCTTAAGGAGTCATCTCAAGGTTCAAGTGTGCCAAGGATTGAGGAGGAGAGACCTTCTCAAGTTGTGATTCCAAAAATAAACTCAAGAAACATGGTTGAACCCATGTGGCTCACATTTCAAGGGAAAGAGGAGCATATCTCATGTGAAGGAGCAAGCCTCAAGGTCAAGCATCTACATGAAAATTGGAAGGAATCAATTTTGGAGGTGCTAGGATGGTGCAAAGCTCTCAAGCTCATCAAAGATGTCAACATCAAAGAAGCACTATCATGGATATGGTGATTTTAGATCAACATTAAGCTCATTGGCTGATCTTCACACCTTTTGAACCGGCAAAGACCAATTCAGCCCATGGAGTCAAGTTCAAGATCATCATGTTTTCCATCAAGCTAGATCTACCAAGCTAGATTTTTGAGGAGGAGTGTGAAAAATGCAAAAATAAGCTTTGTAGAGGCCAAAAATCTTGTATATAGATAAACACACATGTGTGGAGCCTGTTCCCACGTGTGAAAATAGTGTACTTGTCATGTACCATAATCATATAGGTTGTACATACGATTTAATTCAAGTTCTAGTGGCTAAAAAGGCCAAAAACTAGTTTTCTAGACATATGACACATGGCATCAGTCTATTGCTTGCATGAGCCACATCCTTTGGTTAGGTGTCACATCCCATGTGTAGAGGACAACTCACATGTGTGGAATAAGTTGAAGTAGACGAATTTTGACTTCTAGAAGATTTTCAACTAGATCTCCATATAGAAGGAAAATGGGCCAAAAGTGCTCAAAATAGAAGGTTTTGTCCAAGTGTCAGTTTTGCATGATGAATCATCATATGACAAAGCACCTTCACACATGTGGGATCAAAGGGATGATCAGTACCACGAGCTCCCACTTATTTTATATAGAGCCACATTTGGCCATAATCAATGTGAGACACCAATCTTGGTTTTGGAAGCAATTTTGAGTGATTCCCTCCATTTGTCTACATTTGTTTTGATTGTTTTGAGGTTCTATCAATGTGTACTTGATTTTCAGGTTGGAGTCCGTACTCAGACTGTGTTTCACACGTGTGAAACCATAAAGTACACTTACGTTCAATTAATGATTGTTCTTGTTAGGATTTTGTGTCTAGAATTGATCTAGATTGATCTTAATCTCAAGTAGATTGATAGATCAAGTAATCTGACAACCAATCCCTCTTGAGGATCAGATTAGGATCCACTCTTGGTCCTTTTTGTACTTTTTTCACAGAAACTTATCCAATAAGTTGTAAGTATATTCTCATTGGGTACTCAACATCACATAAGGCATACCGCATTTATGATGTTGATACAAGTCAGCCGCGATATTGTCTTCCTTGAAGACAACTTTCATGATTTCAAGTAGAAACAAGAAATGTAGGAGTTTATCCTAACAACTCCATTCACCGTCGATAGGCCCAAACCTATGATCGTTTAACCACAAGCTAAAGATATCTCAGTCATTTACCCAAGAGAAACATCTACTCAAGCACCTACAGTTTGAAGATCTACACGACAACGACAACAACATGACGTTCATCAGTCATGATGAACCTGCCACTGTTTATGTCAAATGTGGACAATTGGAAAGCTGTTATGGATGCTGAGTACTATTCTCTAATGAAGAACAAGACCTGGAGTCTTGTTAATCCTCCTGTAGGTATAAAATCGGTTGACTCTAAGTGGGTCTTCAAGCTAAAGCTTAAGCTAGATGGATCAATATCCAAATGAAAAGCTCAATTAGTGGTTAAGAGATTTGAGCAAGTTTATGGAATAGATTACATTAACACCTTCAATCCAATGGTAAAGCATCAATCTATTCGCACCTTGCTGGCTATAGTTGTTGCAGAAGACCTGGACATTCACTAATGGGCATCCAGACAACGTTCCTTCATGGAGATATACAAGAAGAAATATTCATTTATCAACCAAAAAGTTACGTCCTTCAAGGCCAAGAGCATTTGGTATGTAAATTGCATAAGGCACTATAAGGCCTCAAGCAATCTCCTAGGGCCTGCTGGTATGATAGAATCAATCACTTCTTGTTGCAGCATAATTTTACTTCTTGCTCTGCAGACTCAAATGTATATCTCAAGTGAATGGTCAAGCTATGTTATAATAGCATTATACATTGACGATTAATTATCAGCAATTTAAATCAATTACTTCATGAAACCAAATCTTTGCTTTCATCAAAATTTGAGATGACTGATTTACGCCCAGTTCATTACCTACTCAGTATGGAGATCAATCGAGATCGCGCAAGCAGAAGGATTACTATAAGCCAGGAGTCCTATCTACAATGTGCTTCGCAGATATGGCATGGAAGACTGCAAACCGATAGACACACCCATGGATCTAGGATCCAAGTTGTCTAAAGACATGTACCCCAGAACTCAAGCAAATCAACAAGAAATATTTAGATATCCTTATTAGTCTGTCATTGGATCTATAATGTATTCTATGATCTGTATATGACCTGATCTAGCATATGTGGTAAGCATATTGTCTCAATACATGTCCACTCCAGGCCTACAGCTAGCATTGGAAGGCTCTACAAAGAACACTGAAGTACATCCAAGCTACAAAGCACTATGCTTTGAGCTATAACGGTAATACAGAAGCTGCACTTTTGTTGGTCACATATTCAAATTTAGATTGGGCAGGAGAGATGCATACTTGAAAATCCACATCAGGTTATATTAGTTTCCTTGCGGGCTGAACCCACGTACTCATACTAGAACTAAGCACATAGAAGTTCAGTTCCATTTTCTTAGAGAAAGTTTAGAATACAGATGTTGTACTAAGTTACTGTCATACAAACAGCATGTTGGCTGATATTTTGACAAAGCCATTGTCAAGAGATAAACATTCTACTTTAGTAGATATGATAAATCTCAATTGCAATTCAGATTCGTAGTAGTAAGCTTAATGGGGAATGTTGGAGTTTAATCTTTCTCCTACTCATCCTAACTGCCCTGCTTTTCTTCTAAGTAAATCACTCTCTCATTAAAGTAATCTGTATTTTTTAATTGTTTATCGCGACAGTCTACATTTTTACTAGCAAACTTCAATAGCCAAAAAAGACAAAAAACTTGACAGTCTTCTACCTCACTTTCGGGTCATTCTGAATACAAAAGGATTTTGTGAAAAATGCGACAAAGCGTTCACTCAAAATTTTGGGCCATTTTAGGCACTTTAAAAAATGCGACATTTTTTGAAAAATGTGACACTACAAATTTACACAAGATTTTAAGTATAAACTGTCTACATCCTCACGCTCCAATAATAACTGTTCTTATTGATCAGTTAAATAGCTATTAACGATCTTGTAACTGTAAAGTTAGAATAGCACAAGATGATCCAGTTGCTATATAAGTAAATGAGCATTGTAGATGGATAAGGATGTATGAAGATACTCCGACAGAGATCAAATGATCAAAAATGGTCTTCATTGTATCTGATTCCTCAGAGTTAGAGAACATAGAGAGTAAATATTCAAAACTATAGTAATTGTTTCATTTTTGTATGTAGGATCACACACTTATCAGCGCAATTGTATTGTGATCTGATTGTTGTTATTACAACATTAATATATAGATTCGCTATTGTTCTTTCTCACTACATTCCGTTGAATGTTTATTAACTCTCACTCTTCACTTTTTACAAGTAAGTCTAATTTCAGCGAGGTTTGGTGCGTTAGAAAGCACTTGACGAGCACTTTCCAATGATATATTACATGACATACTTCTGAGTTATGATTAAAAAGTTATGGCAAGTCAAAAGTATGGGAATTTTATTAATCATAATTTTTTGAGTCCACATTAAAAATGACATAACTTTTTATTTGTAAGTCCAATTTCAACGGAGTTTAGTGCCTTAAAAAGTGCTTGACGAGCGCTTTCCAATATGCTACATGACATACTTTCGAGGTATAGTTAAAACATTATTGCAAGTCAACAGTATTAGCTGAAAATAGTGTATAATAATACAAAAGTGCATTTCTACTCAAAAAAGGTAGTGTCCTTGAAAGTCCATGTTGTACCACCAAACCATGCTTTTAGCCCAGACGCCTGATTGTTGTTTCTGCAATCTCTCTTTATGGTAGTCCAAGCCTCCTACACTGATACTCTTAATCAACACAATCAGAACAGCTCTATAATCTCCATTCTCCATATAATCGAGATCCTTATCATAATAATAACGTTATTCATAGTTCTCATTTGTCGTTGGTGTGAGCGAACCACCACAGTACCAACCAACACAAACATGGAATTCCGACCCCACATGTGTGTGGTACGAACTCCAGTATAGCCTATTATCAGAGATTAAGTAGAATCAAGTTTAGATATCAAAGCATTCACAAAAACTCAAGACCAATGCGTATAAAACTCAAGATTGCCAATTTGCTCCAAAAATTCTATCTCCTCACTATGGAATGCTGGATTGTATGTACAATAAGCTCTTTCTCATCTCAAGTTAAGTGAAAATCCAGCATGTAATAAGGGAGATGATTGACCATTTTTTCCCTAATTTTTCAATCTTACCTAACCCTAGAGTTTTGCCAAGTTGGTGGCTAGGTTGGTTATCCACCTCCATGAGTCAAGGAATTTGGCCCTATAATTTAGGAATTATGACCTAACAAGCCTAACTAATCTTATGAATTAGATCTAAACTAATTTGACCTCATCTCACACGTGCCAACAAGGATTCACCCATGTGGGACCCACCTATGTACAATTTACATGGCTTTGATCAAGCTAGATTTGCCAATTTTTTGACAATTTCTACAAGATTTTGTAGGTACCCTTGGAGCCTAAAAAAATTCTTTCCAAAACCCTAATGCTTTACTAAATGAGATCTATCAAAGAGTGAAGGAGGTTAAGAAAGTTATAGGAAAGGCAAAGAAGGACAATCCAAGGAAAAGTGTTTCTTTTATGGTAAGAAAGGACTTTCTGCATCCAAATGCTTCAAGAGGATGTAAGCACAAGCACAAGAGGAGGGCAAGAAAGGTAATCTTACAAATGAGGAGGAGAAAAATGATTTTGAATCATCTTTGATGGCATAACCATATCAACAACAAGCAAAAGCAATTCTAATGACACATGCTAGATAGATAGTGGGTCTGTAATTTGAATTTACCCTGAATAATTTTTAATTTGTTTCTAATAAGATTCAAGTATCTATTCTGACCCTTCATAACTATTTTTTGATTCACCGCTCAAAACCACCTAACCGTCAACAATGATGGACCTTTCATTGAGCCAGACATAATGAACAACTGCATCTCATTGGACCACACTATCAAACAACCTTAGACCAAGTCATGTACATTACATGTATAACGATCAAATTGATCAATGTGTAGTATAGTGATTTTTTGGAAACAAAATCATTGTCATTATAATCCAGAGATCATTTTCTAGACTATTGTCTTAACGTTGAAAGATATTGCTTTGCGCTCAGTTTACAAAAACATACATCAGATATTTGGATGCAAAAAAACACACCACCAAAAAGAGAACAAAGATTACTCACATTTATAAGTTAGAATGCACCAAAACAAAAACAAAAAAAATTACATTGGACAAACTACATTGTTGACAAAAAGATATCACCAACACATAGAAAATCTTGCTTAAAAATAAATGGCAGATGCATTCCTATATGTTCTTGTAAAAAATAATTCTATCATATCTACAATTAGTACTACTCATGACAAAAGGGTTGCAAGTAATATATAGTCATTCTATATAGATTAATTTGCTTCATGTGGTTCAAATTATTACAACATTCAAAAAACAACCCAAGCAATTCAAAAAAATATTGGTACTTTTGACATCCTTACATATGAATATAATAGTGAAGTTGAATATCAATTATAAACTCTTAAATTATGTTTTCATTTATCAATAGAGAAGGACATAATCTCCAAATCAACATCTTGTTTGATTTCAATAACATGCAATATAATATGTATGAAATTATTGTCTACTATTAACTTACACACAAATTTACATGAATCCCTTAAAGAAATGCGACATCAATCTCATATTTTTTAATTTTATTCATAAACATCACGCTCATAAGTACATGTCTTTAAGATGGATTGTCATTTTGGCCTTCTACTTGAAGGTATTAGAATCACCAACACATGAAACATTGCATTTATGTGATGTATGGCTTTGAGAGTTATACATTCTTTTGTGATTAATAAACATTTTTATTGAAATATGTTTTAAGGAGATTTTCTCATCAAACTGTGTAGGATGACATTCTAAAAATTGACTACATGTTTAGTGCATTCTAGAATGTTGAAATTTAACTCACATGTTAATGTCTATGAGGCTGGCCTTTGTTTCTAGTTTTTCTTTTGGCAATATACGTAATTTGCACTAGCATCGTTATGTAGAATATTTAACTCCCAAGTAGGCCAAGCCAAGGAGCACAAGGCTCTTCATCTCAACGATTCATAACAAGAGGCTAGAGCTTGATTTTCCATGGGCACATGTTTCACACAACTTGTCCAACTTATCCAACTTTTGGCCCACATGTGGTGTGGTGGTGCAGTGTGCTTGGATTGGAGGGCGGGCTTGCCCAACGTGGGGCTGGATAACATTTGTGATGACATCACCTCACCTTCACAAGAATGCAATTTTTCAACGTCCAGGTCATGCAAATTTATGAGTGCATAAGGAAAGCTCTGATTTTCTCCACCCATTGTAGGGGAACCGTCAATGTGTGAAGTTGCCCTTAATTTGATGGATGCTCTGCGAGGGTTTTGAAGATTCTGCTTCTGGGAACCTTCGCACACACTAAAAAATGATGTTTTTTTTCATCAGTAACTCTCGTAGAGGTTTTCATAGATGCATCTAGGTCAGATCCAGTGATTGTCCAAGTTTCAAGAGCTAATGTGAAGTCAATGGTGTGGAAATAGACTCTTGTCAAACTCAATTTGACAATAAACTCTTCTTTTGCTTTGCTTTTGGAATTTATGTTTCTCACAAAAATCTCATTATAAATTATGCTTCGTATTCAGTTGATCTAAATGTGGTTCCAGCCTTTTATTTTAAGAGAGTCTCAAATTGTGAACCCCATAATTTTAAAAAAAAAAATTGGTGGTACTAATGCAAGAGTGACATTCTTAAGTGGTACATTTTTTCACAAATTTTTTAGTTGTATTTTGCACACATTTTTCAATTCAATCAATTCTAGGTATTAATATTTTAGTCATCATAATTAGTCATAAATAAGTTTAATAAGTGTATTTTAGAAACAATTCAACAGATTTTTTTTTTATAGAATTTTTAAGCTATTCAAATCACTTAAATTTTCAATTGTTTCTCCAAAAGTTAAACTTCCAAAGTTTGAAAATCCGAAATTATTACAAAAAAAAAAAATCAATAATTTATTCACATTTGAAATTTTACAGTAGAGCCAAATTTGGAAATGAAAAAAATAATAATAACTCATTATGTTTTTCCATATTTGTAAATTATAACAAAATGAAACTTTTTTAAAATTTTGATTAATTTTTATAGATTTGACATTCAATATTTTGGCAAATTTTCAAACAATTTTCAACCTTTTGAAAAAATGGGTGTCTAGGTCATTTCTCTTTTTTTTGGTCACTGTATTTTTGCGAGTTTATTTCTTGCCATCATTCAACAAAAAGATAACACATGGTATGCCACCCTTTTTATGCTACTACTTCAATGTTTATTATTAAGAATGTGGTTTACACCGGCGTACTGCTATCTGGGTTGGCTACAAAAAAAATTTCTCAATTCATATAGCACGCTATTTTGGTTGGTTGCAAAAAAAAATTTCTCATTTCATATAGCACGCGGACGTGCTATCTTTAAAGGTTGTAAATTTTTTTTTATTGTTTTACTTAGCAAGTCGGCTTACTATGTTGGGAGGTTGAAATAAATATTCTGAAATAATGTTTTTACTCAAAAGTTGGTTCTCAAATGTGTCAAAATAGCTTTTCTATTTTTGGCTAGCACACTGGCAAGCTAGCCGAATCAACTTCAAAAAGCAATTTATTTTTTCAAAAAGTTCTTCAAAAGAAGTTCATTTTAAATAAAAAAATTTGCGGGCTAGCACGCCGGCATTCTAACTTTTTTAACTTCAAGAATAGTTTGTTTTAAAATAAAAGTGAACCTGTATTTATAGAGTAACAAAGTCTATTTAGAATTTGATGGATAGTCAAATTTTTAAGTATGCATCAAACCACAATTCTCATTTTTAAAAAATCATGTCGTGGCATAAAAAGTGTACCACACCATGTGCTACCATTTTGTTGGAGCATGTCATGGAATAAACTCGCAAAAAATTTACTCAGAGAATGTCAAAACCCATATCACCGCTAAGGCTACAAAGCTAAAATAGCTAAATGATTTGGAAAGGTAGCTATCTACTAAAAGTGGCCATGATGGATCAACACCTTATCTTTGAAGTGTTAAAATGAAAGAACCAAAAAAAAAAAAGTAAAATTGAGTATGGATGGCTATATAAGCAAAGCTTTGACAATCTATCTCTAGCTATAATATATTACATCATATCAAACAACAACAGTGCTTATGTGTTTATACAAGCCTTCCACATGATCTATTGATAAGAGTGCAGCAAATCTATCTTCAAGCTTCCCTCTCATGGAAAACATCTACCGTTACAGTATAGCCTTAGTCGTATTGAATATCATCTCTGTGCTGCAGCAGATTTTGCTGAATCCCCGTATCGAGTATTGTATTCTATGCTGATCAGCTCCTTCACTCCACTGTCCTCCGTATCCGGCAGTATTGTATTCTATGCTGATCAGCTCCATCACTCCACTGTCACGATCATGATCCCCTGTTACATTGAATCACCTTTCCTTATCGCTCACTGATTCAAATCTGTCGGCGATTTAATGATGTCTGAGAAACTTGTTTCTGTCAATGGAATAGCTGGATTGCTGCATATATGCCGTATTCATATTTGATCGCAATCCTGGGCTATTTTGAGCGTGAAATGCAACAGCCGGAGGTGAAGATAAGTCTCCTATTGAAGCCTGCCAGCTTGTGCCATAACTTCCCATTGGAGAAGACAAAGATAGCCCTCGGAAGTGTAATAGCTGATCCGTGGGAGTGTTGTAAGGACTAACCGGGATTTTGCTATCATACCATTGCTCCAATGACTTCCTTTCCTCATCAATGCATAGGTCCAAGTATGTGATGCCGGGTGAGGAGATTAATGAGCCAGACGATGCGTACGATTCACTCAAACTAGCATTCGAATAATCTTCTTCTATCTGCAATTCTCGGCGTAGGTTATCTGCCCAGTTCTTGGAGTTGATCTCCCAAGGCTGTGCACAAACATGGGCTTTCCCGTCGGATCCTGCATAGCCAGATGATTGATTAAAAAATTCGTTCGAAGAACTGTCTGTGAGAAGATCTGCAAGCTCCTGCTCAACTGCCTGGATTGAGTGGCACGGATTAAACATGCTCCCATCTTCATCAAGCTCATCTTCCATCAAGATCTGCGACATGTATCGTACAACAGGATCAGCCATGTTGTGAATTCACTTCGAAATTTGAATTCCTGTTATGGTCACGCACTGCACAAGCTCAAGAGCAACTCGTTTCTACCTCAAAGAGAAATTAAACTGCTAGTCAAGATTTCTCAGACTTGTCTACCTTAAATCTCCTCAGCATATTGAAGCAACCTCTCTCCTTTGAGTTCTCAAACATACATTCTAATCGCTGTCATAAAATGAATCTTTTTATATAGCCAGCTGCTACTCCGGCAAACTTACTCTAGATCTAATTATACCTCCATGCATCAACAAAGACTCACATTAATATCTATATCTCAAACTTGCTTTTCCGTGACATCTGGCGTGTACGTGCATGCTTCCGATAAAGCATACGCAACTTCGGAAGGATAAAGCAGATCCATCTTTTGTGATCACTATTGCTCCGATGCAGATTGTTTCAGCAGTTAAGGCCTGCCTAGATTAGATGCTTCTCTAGAAGCAGCAAATCTCCGAAAGGGGTTCAAATGCTTGTATGGCTGCTCATGCCCAATAGAAAACTATACCAGACACATATTGATGCCATGAGGCGGGATTTGGATATTCATCGTGGCAGCTAGCAGCTGAGGAATTAGATTCAATTAGCTGCTGCAAGAACTTGTGGACGATAGGATAGGAAGGGGTGGCCATTACGAGCATTGGTAAGCGAGCTACCAGGTTTAAAGGTGGGGAGCTACCTCAGCGTAACATCATCTCATGCGCAAGGAATGTGTGCTCAATATTAAATATCAAACTGATTTCACCTTTGCCATCAAGATGCCATGCTTTGGAGACTCTCTCTCTCTCTCTCTCTCTCTCTCTCTCTCTCTCTCTTTCTTTCTTGAAGATTTTCACCTATGCTTAGCATAAGTCTATCTCTCTCTTTGTTTCTTGAAGATTTTCACCTATGCTTAGCATAAGTGAAGCTTTTTTTTCACACGAATCTTTAATTTACATAGTAAAAAGATTCTTCTATGTCAAGCATAGCAAAAAAAAAATTGCTATTCCCGACATAGCAATTTTAAAAAAAATTCTCGTGTAGCCGAGCAAAGGGATCGAGAATTGTTAAGATTTGTCAATATGTTGTTTGTTTAGAAATGTTCACATTATAGAAAATCGACTTACTATGTCGACAAAAACAATGAAGGCCCATTTTGAGTCCTATGACTCAAAATGCTCCTTCAATGAGTCATATGTTGAGCATAGGACTCAAAATGCTCCCTCGTTGAGTCCTACGCTTTATTGACAACTTCATCAACAAAATGGTCCTAGATTCAACATTTCGTTGATCATCACGAAAATGTTGAACGTAGCTACGCTTTGTTGACAAAAGCAATGAAGGCCCATGATCATTATTGTGCTGAGCATAGCAAAAGGAACTTCAACGTCTGTTCTTTTGCTATGCTCAACATAACTAAAGTTTCTCTTGCTATGCTCAACATAGCCAAAGTTTCTATTGCTATGTTTAGTATAGCAAGAGAAAGTACTTGAAAGTTTTGAAAATTGAAGAAATAAATTAAATTATAAATTAAAATGCAAAAAAATAAGATAAAATAAAAAAAATTATAAATTATAAAGGTTCAAAATCAAAATATCAAAATATTAAAAAATCATGAAAATTAAATATTAAAAAATTATTTTTAAAAAAAATTATAAAATCACACTTTTTTTAAAGAATAAGATGCGTTTTGATGAAAAGCATATTGTCAACCTTTTTTAATGCAATATGCATATGATTTGAAAGGCCAATACTTTGTTGATGTGCACCAATGTATTTGGGGTACCATGAATAAAAGTTATTACATATGCATTTTTTGAACTCATAAACATGAATCATAGGGTAACGGATTTTGCTTAGTGAATTGTAGATTTTCCAAAGGATGAAAAAGCACAAGTTCACTTTTTTACATGCTCATTATGGTCTATAGTCAATGATAAGTAGGAAGACATATTCCATTATGGTTTACAACCAACAAGAAGGTTGCAAGCATAATACAACATTACATTTCGAATGAACTGGCACATCGCTCTCTAAGCTTGCTACCCCCATGTGTGAGACCCATTCCAAGGTACTATAGAATTTTGATGACTTTCAGTGTGCATTATCTTTATTTTTTCACTGAGCATGTTGCATATAGCTATTTGTATAAACACTTTGGCTCCATTTACTTACGGGGGCGATGTATAGCCCATGTGCCATATCATGTGGTAGCTAGCTCAATTGAATCACTTGACTCTTAAAGTTTTAGGATAAACCGACCCTCTAGAGTGATCACTTGGCTTTATAGTTCATAAACGAACCTTCTTGCCATTCCACCCAACATTCTTCACACACGAATGCATGGTGGGGGCCACAATCTACTCTGTTTCCGATATTTTCTCCAATGAAAGTTGCAACTTAGAATCATGCAACAATTTTCTTCTTTCGTATGGATCCAATAGCTCATAGTTTTCATGCTTACTCAGATCAACGTAAGCAGCATACAATGTAAAATGAGATGATATGAGCATGGAATTTACTGGTCCATATCCTAAAATTTTAACCGCAATGGTTTTCTTTACAAAAATTATTTTATGCACCTTATTGAAATTATGTCCTCCAAGAAAATGAGACAGTGTTTTGATTGCCATAATCATAGTTTCACCATGTTGATGAAACTTTGAATGGGCAACACTTATCTCTTAATTCTTGAAAAACTTCAGATAGTGCCCCAGTGCATGATCTCTTGAAAATTCTCCAGCAGAAGATCTTTGCTCTCCTCGACGAATTGCGAAATCATCAAGGAAAATTGTTTTCTAAAATGATAAAAAACAAAGTAAGCTCCAGTATATAATCTGACATCAATATTATGTCCACCTTTCGATGTCAATATTGTTGGTGAATAGACAATTGGTTGTGAAAAACCAAGTTGACTTTGGATTCTAAGAAACTCCTCCTCAAAAGGTAGATCATCTTCTTTGTTGCGCATTTCCTCCACAGTCGTTTTAAAGCAATCCAAGCACGTCAAGGCAATGTGCGCTCGAAAGAGATATACAAATTGGAGTATCGAATCTGAGCGCATGAACATAGAGCACAAAAGAAAGGAGATGCAATGCACGCTTGAATGCGAACCGGACGAGGCAGTATCGGTTCCAGGCGCAAATTAGTCAACGAAGAGTAATTAGTGCAAACGGCATGCTTGAAATCAATATCCGACCAAGAAATCGTAAATTTGCATGAAAATTCGAGCCGAAAAAGACTTATTTATAAAAAAAAATTTGCACGTGTGGAGGAATAGCGAAGGAACACGTGTCGACTTGTGATTGGTCAAAATTAATGTGTCGTATCTATAATGATTGATCTGACATCTGTCACGTGCGAGAATGACACGTGTCAAAAATGGATTGGTGCACGTGTCCCAGCCCACATGGCCTCATAATTGAGTCATCATTGTCAATACGGACATTCCATGTGGACCAATTAGCTGACGACACGTGTCTCGGCCGTCTTTTCACATGTGCAAAAATTTTGTATATATAAGTCTTCAAAATTTTCATTTTTTTCGCAAAATTTTCGGTTTTCGCTCCCAATATCGCTCTCAAGCGTGCTCTCTCACCGTTCAAGCGTCTGCCCTCTCACAGTATGCTCGAGACCAATACCGCTAGTAGTCCAATATCGCTTTCGAGCGCGCATCTCGTTTCTTAAAATATTTTGTGTATATCTTGCGCTCAAAACCGATATTCAGTTCCGGTATCGATCTCAAGCGCACTTTTATCGTGAATTTTTTTGTTTTCATCCACTTTGCTTTTGTTCAAACTTCTTTTTGTTAATTTTTTTCTTCTGAGAATGATGGCCAGGACCAAATCCACTGCCCATGCCATAATCATTGTACAGCCATCCCATTCCCCTGTTCCCCCTGGTACTAGCCGTAGACGTGGCAGGAAGTGGGTCTGGCTGAGGGAGATTAGAAAACTCCAGGCACGAGAGTGGTTTTTTAACCTTGATCGTGAAAATAAACGTGACTGGTCACTCTTGAAGGAGGCCTTTATCAAACGCTTCAAGCCATTTCGCTTGATAGAAAGTCCTTTTGTCAAGCTAAGTAACATCAAAATGACAAAAGACGAGAAAGTACGTGACTATATTGAACAATTTAAAAGATTAAAAAGTCAGGTACAAGAACAACCCACTGAGTCTATGCTCATAATTTGATTCCTCGTTGGACTCCCACAATGGATAAGATGTGAACTTCGTTCCAATGATGAATATACATCATTTAAATAAGCCATGTCTGATGTCATTCAAGAGGAAGACGAGGGCTCTGATGTCGATGAACCATGTGAACGGAGAGCACATCGTGCTGTCCAAGAAGCTCGACCAAACGACGAAACTCGAGAACAGTTGTGGAAAACACAGATGGAGTTGCTTAACCAGCAACACCAACAACAGATGGAGAAACTCACGAAAGAGTTTCAAAACACTCTTAAGTCTATCCAAAGCTCGATGTCAGGTTAGTTACCCAGTGGCCAAATCCACCATAGACGAGAGAACACGTGGTGCCCTCACTGTCGAGGTGCACACACTTGCAATGAGTGCACTTCATACCAACCGGTCCCAGATACTTCCTTGATCAAATGTGACATCTGCGACTTTATGGGGCATACCTCTCTTTATTGCTATTATAACTCGAGGAACCAGCCTCACAACTGGTCAGGAGGACATACTCAACCTCCTCGACAACCGTTTGTTTCACAAAACCAACACACGCACTACCAACCATGAAACAATCAAGTCCATATACAAGAGTTGTCCAGACAATCTAGACATGAACCTCAACCACAATTGGCACTGCAGGACCCACTGCAACACCGGTGATGTCTTTCCGCTTGGCACTTGGAAAAGCATGGATCTTTGTTCGCTTCCTTTTTTCTTGTTTCTTGCTTAGTTGTGGATTAGGATTCATTTCTTGTTTGTGGAATAAGATAGGAATCAGCACTCAAATAAACTAAATAGGCTGGAATAGTGGTGTAGATCTTGCATACTTTCTTACATTCCAGTTCTTGATTGTTCTTGAGCAATCTAGGCATCAAGAAATAAGTGTTTCTTGATTCTTAGACTGATAAAATGTTGTTAGGAATCTAGTTACTTGTTTCTTGTTCCTTGTTTCAGTAGTTAATCTTACTCTTGATCGCTTTCTAATTTAGTAGATAGTGGCAGGGTTGCTCCTTGTTTCATAACGTTGATCTTCTTGAGCTATGTCTAGTGACATGGCTGGTTTATGCATGTAGCTGAGTATCGGATCTGTGACTCCCACTGACAGGTTGTGAAATACACACTGCAACCTGACTAACACTTTTGTTTAGTAATTGTTCTAATAAGAAGAAGATCCATAAGAACCGTAACTATAGAAGAATGAAAAAAGAAGAAGAAGTAAAAGAAACAACAATAAAACCGTGTTCACAGATTCAGAAAATGCCAAAAGTGCTTTAAAAGTTAAGACGCCTTGTAAATCTTATCCTAAGGCCATTCGTAAGAGTGACGCACGTTTTGCATCATCACCAATGTTCACTTCAGCACTGACTGACGTCGCATCCTTTTCATGCTCACCCCATGCAGTTGCGCTAACGGATTTGACAACGATTGCAGCCACCCACGATCTCCTACAAACAGCACATCCACTCTGTACTTTCACATCTACACACCTCTAATATTATGTAATATATATATATATTGGACACCATTCGTGTAAAAGATGATGAAGAGAGAAGAAGAAGACGACATAAACAAAGTAGATGCCCTGAGCATTGATTCTTCATTTTTTTTAGAATAAAGGTTTAATTCTTTTTTACAGATTGAAATAAGCTTTGTAGGACACACGGTTTCGTCCACTGCTGTATTGTGCTCTACCGCATTATTGACATGTATACATGATATGTGAAGGATTTCAGATCAATCAAGATCCAATCCATGTCCCTGATCTTTGGTTACAATAAGGAGCAAACCAACAATTCTGCCAATGTAGAAAAAAACAGCATCTACATATAAAATGAGATGCAAACTCTAAGAGATACTGGTCAAACATGAACCAAAACATAAAATATACTTGATGTCTGTACAATTACAGTACCCTACTGTATTTCACACGTGTGGAATCGAAAATAGCAATAAATGACCATTTTACACATAGAATTGCAAGATAACACCAAGATAGTGCACCAATGAGTAGTAGAACCCAAAGAGAACCATGTATAATGGTGAAATGAGAGATAGAAGAGAAAAGATGTGTCTCTCCATGAGTTACATCCTTTTATAGAGTGTCCAAACCCTATTTGGCCATTTGGCTTTCTCTCCAAAATGTAAACTACTAATTTTGGGTCTAGATTCAATGTACCCAAAGTTCAAATTTGAATCTCTCTCAAACTCGACTACCAACTTTCCCACACTTTCAAAAAGTGTTTATTGAATGTATTTTAAACTAATATAACTTTAAAAAGTTTATCTCTAAGTCTGAAATGAGTTTTGGCCTCTTATTGACAATTTACCAAAATATGACTAAACTAGTTGAAATCTCTCACACTCCCTCTTCAACTAGTTTTGGCATAGTTTTGATAATAGAAATTTGATCCAAATTTAGAATGATCTCCATCCTAAGTGTAGATCTCATTTCTAAGGTTCTAAAGTATCTTTCATAATTGATATAGAGAATAGTGTCCAAATTGGATGCTTCACTATCTCTTACATCAATTTTACACATCAAGATATAACTAGAACATGAAGAAACAAATAGAATGTGAATGAAATGATTCCTCCATGTTTCAAACTTTGAAATCTCAGGAAAATTACAGCAACCAAACAATAAATGTGAGTGATGGCCATTTGCTTGCTTGTCTCCTCCAACTTTGTCCTTTCTTGATATGTCTCCACCATAAAACTCCATGAATGAGCCTCCATCTCCATCTTGCCACAAGATATCATCAAACCTTGGAAATCCATGAGTAGGTGAGTACATTAATGATGCAAATCCAGCATCACATAACTCCATAAACCAAGTAGCTTGCAATAGTCCATCTTCAAGATCTACTTGACACAAGAAAATGACTATGCATTCACCAAAAAATGACAATATCCAAACATTGGCATCAAGTAGCTCAAAACTTGAGAACTTGATCATGGATGAGTGATATAATGAGCCTCCAATATCTTCATTTCCATCAGCAAAACCAGCCAAGAATGCTAGTACAACTCCAACAATAAGATATTGCAAGACAATGTAGCTAGTTTTTCCATATCTTGACAATTTGCACACATCCACATGAAATAGCTCATATAACAAGTAAAGTAAACTTGAACAACACTTCCTTGCTATTTCTTTGACCTTACTTGAGTCTTCAATAAGCTGCAAAAACAGATCCATAACATCTTTTCCAAATACCTCTCCTTTGATGCTCTTGACTAGCTCCAAATTGCCACCTTTCCTTTTGTGTTGTTGAAGCCCTTTGAGAACAACCTCTTGATCATCAACTTGACCATCAAATTCATTGAACAAATTTTTTTTTTCCAGATCCATTACTTGCTTTTCCAGTATGAAAACCATGAGAACCAATATCCACTTGCATAGCATCATCTACACAAGAAGATTCTCCAAAACATGTGAGTAAAGCAAAGTGAGTCGCTTCCACTTGCTTACCTTTCTCTTGATCATCAAAGATATCAAAGACATGAATATCTTTAGACCTGAACCTCTGAAAATACTCCCTCTCAAACACATGATCTAGATCCAACAAGATCTCATCAATGCTTGATCTCGATCTTCCACAAATGCTAGTGAAAACTGTGAAAAATTGTCAACTAGTAGTATTTTCCTAACTTGAGATTTTGTAGGCCTATGGCCAAATAAAAGTTAGAGATAGGTTCATACATGTATGTAGAGGCCCAAAGTATGTGTACACTACTTTTGAGGTCACATTAATTAGAGGAGGTCGAGTGTGGAGCTCTTCTATTGGCTCATAATTTGGTGCATTCCTATTTGACCAAATTTCTAGGTATATGGGTGAATCCTATTGGACCCCAATTTTAGCCTATCATAAGACAAGTGGCCAAGAGGCACTATGGCTGCTATAAATAGCCATCTCCACGAGTATGTACATATCTCATTTTCATTCTATTGAATGAATGTTATGCTCTTTGAAGGTCCATCTTCTTCTCTCTCACTTTTTTGTTCATATCTTGCATTCTAGCCACTAGAATTGTGATTTCTTTGTTGCTATGGCTTCACACGTGTGAAATGCAGGTTGTAGGCTCTGAAGTACGGACAGGGACAGCAAGTTTCTGTTTGTGGAAGCTTATGATCAGATTTTGATGTTTAGTTGATGTTTAGTATGCTTAACATCACAATTTCTATCATTTTTTCAATCTAGATGTGCATAACTTCCATGGCCAAGATCTTTATGAAACTTTAGCATCTTTTGGATCTGAGTTTTTCACATGGTATCAGAGCATTAGGCGGCCAAATGTGCAGGTTTTGCCAGATTTAGAAGAGATTTGTGGGCGAGTTTGCTTTTGTAGCATTCCAATCAAGTTTCTAGCTAAAAATCTTGTTGATTTATGTGTAGAAATTGGATCTTTGTGATCAAAACATCATTTGTATGCATTTCAATTGAAGTAGGGCGAATTCCCTCTGTACTTATCAGAATAAGGAGACAAAAATTGTTTTGGAAAGAGGGAGATGCAAGATCCAACAAGATCCTATTAGTTTTCCATTCTAGCATATAGTTTTTTGATTCAATTTCTTGCTTCTTCATGTCAAAAACTTCAAAATTGATGTAACCCTCTGATTTTCAGTTTGCTGAATGATTCAAGAGTGTATTTCAATCTTAGGAGTGAGGGAAAAGCAAGTATATTGAGGTTTGGTCTTGGTTTGATCAAGAAATCATAAAACTAGTGGCTAAAATTAAGGAAAAAGTGAGGAAAAGAGAGAAAAAGTAAGGTTTTAGGTTCCAAATCTTTGTGATTTCTTCTTGTGTTTCATTTGTTGATTCAAGAGAGTGCTTAGTGCATTGGAACAGGTCAAAGATCAGAGATCAATCATTGCAACATGGCTACAAATGGAGGCTACATGTTGGAAAGCAATGATAGGCTTACCTCCCTCAACTATTCTACTTGGAAAGTAAGGATGGAGTCTTTGCTTGAGATGAATGAGTTGATGGATATTGTTGTAGGTGTGGAGGAGAGACCTTTGGCACCTCAAGAACAATTGAGGTATGACAAGAGGGCAAAGAAAGCCCTTCACATGATCAAGATGAATGTGACAAATGAGCTTATCAAAGAGGTTGGTAAGTGCACATCATCTAGTGAAGCTTGGGAAGCCTTGAAGAAGGTTTATGAATCCAAGTCTACTTCTAGAGTGTTGACTTTAAGAAGGCAAATCTTTTCTTGTATGCAAAAGAAGAGTGAGAATGGACATGCTTTTGTTTTGAGAGTTAAAGCATTGAATGATGAGTTAGCATGCATTAATGATGGCATAAATAATGAGGAGCTTGTTCAAGTGATTCTCAATGGCTTGTTGGATGATCATGCTAATCTTGTTCAAAGTTATGCTATCCAAAAATGTTTACCAAGTGTTGGAGACTTGCAAGAGGTCTTGTTGGCTGAAGAATTCAGGTTGCAAGCAAGAGTGGGAGCATCTTCTACATCTCAAGGAGGAGAAGAGGAGGCAATGTTCTCTAAAGGCAAGTTCAAGGGCAAAGGTAAAAGCAATTGGTCTAAAGGGCAAGACCAAGGTGAGCACTCTACTTTTGGCAAAAAGAAGGATAGATCTAAGCTAAAATGTTTCTATTGTGGAGTCAAAGGGCATTTTGCTAGTGATTGTTTTAAGAAAAAGAGGGATCAAGGGGAAAAGCAAACCAATCTAACTATTGATGAGGGTGGGGATGAGCTTCTTTCAAATGATGCTTTTGTTATGTCATCTTGCTTGTTGGCTAATCATGGAGACATTGATCCTTGGTGGATTGATAGTGGAGCCACTTCTCATATGACATATCATAAAGAGTATTTTTCATCTTTAATGGCATTTGATGGTGATAGGAAGGTAATCTATACCGCAAATGATGGTGAGTGTGCAATCAAGGGGATTGGCACAATTCCTATTTCACTTTCTACAAATAGGAATATAGAATTGAAAGATGTTTTGCTCATTCCATCCATTACCAAGAACTTACTTAGTGTAAGCCAAATGCTTGACAAAGGATTCAAAGTTGAGTTTGATGGTGATGCTTGCTTGATCAAAAAGGGGTGTAGTATCATTGCAAAAGGGAAAAGGCAAGGGAAATTGTTCAAGCTTGATGCATGTGTTGTTGCTAACCAAGTTGGATGCATGGCAAATGAACAAATGTCAATTCAAGAGGTATGGCATAAAAGGATGGGACATCTCAACTACAAGGCCTTGGAGGTAATAGCCAAAAAGGAGGTAGTAAGGGGACTTCCCAAGTCTCTTACTTGCTTGAATCATGTTTGTGAAGAATGTGCTTTGTCTAAATCACATAGATTGCCATATACTAGATCTATATCTAGATCTAAGATGCCTTTTTCTCTCTTGCATTCGGATATTCATGGTGTTACTACAATTAGCAATGGAGGTGCTAAGATGTATGTAACTTTCATTGATGATTTTAGTAGATTTTGTTGGGTTTATCTACTAAAGAGCAAGGATGAGGTGTTTGATGTGTTTGTCAAGTTCAAAGTTGCTATTGAGACTCAATTTACAACCAAAATCAAATGCTTGAGGAGCGACAATGGTGGTGAATACATTTCTAACAAATTCAAAGCCTTTTGCGATGAGCATGGGATCAAGAGGGAGTACACATGTCCAAGAACACCACAACAAAATGGAGTGGCCGAGAGGAAGAATAGAACCTTGTGTGAGAGTGCAAAGGCAATGAGATTGAATGCTAATCTTCCTAAACCTTTTTGGAGTGATGCTTTGTTGTGTGCAAATTTCCTATGCAATAGATGGCCAAGTGTTGTATTGGAAGGAAAAACCCCTTTTGAAGCTTTGTTTGGTATGAAGCCTAATGTCAAGTTTCTAAGAACTTTTGGATGCATTTGCTACTTCAACATTACTCTTGATGATAGAACTAAGGAGGATCCATCTTCAAGAAAGGGCATTTTTGTTGGTTATAGTGAAGTAAGCAAAGCATATAGGATTTATGTTCCTTCAATCAAGAAAGTGTTCACAAGTAGGGATGTCATTTTTGATGAAAGTAACATTCCAAAAGTTGTTTCAAGTGATGATGGTGTTGTTGCAACTAATGTGCTTGATGACAATGGAGTTGATGACACATTGGATGTGGATGTTGAAGAAGCCTCTTCAAGTCAAATTCCAAGGAGAACTCCAAGGCATAAAGTGAAACCCTCAAGGCTCACTTATGATGACAAAGGTAAGCAAGTGGTGGATGGATCCAACTATGCTTTCCTAACTTCTTTTGATGTACCTTCATGTGTAGATGAAGCAAGGCAAAAAGAGGAATGGATCCAAGCAATGGATCTTGAGTTTGAAGCACTTATGAAGAACAACACATGGAGATTGGTGGAGCTTCCAAAGGGCAAAAGTGCAATTGGATGCAAATGGATCTTCAAGGTAAAGACAAATCAAGATGGATCTATCAACAAGTTGAAGGCAAGGTTGGTGGCTAAAGGTTATGCTCAAGAGCATGGCATTGACTATGAGGAAACCTTTGCACCCGTGGCAAAGATGGTGAGCATAAGAGTAATCATTTCCCTTGCAACTCTTTATGGATGGGATCTTTGGCAATTAGACATTTCTAATGCTTTCTTGAATGGTGATCTTGAAGAGGAAGTCTACATGGAGCAACCCGAGAGCTATGTTTCTCATAGCAAGCCTAATCATGTGTGTTTTCTACAAAAAAGTTTGTATGGTCTTAAGCAAGCACCAAGGAGTTGGTATGCTAGGCTTAACTCTTTTCTACTTTCTCAAAACTTCACTATGAGTGAGTATGATCATTCACTTTACTTTAGAATTAGTGCTAATGATGTTACAATCCTTCTAATTTATGTGGATGACATTATTTTAAGTGGAGGGAACAAGGAAGATATAGAAGATATCAAGAAAGCACTAAAAAAGGAATTTGAAGTGCATGATCTTGGTCTTTTGAGCTATATCTTAGGAATAGAAGTAATTAGAACTTCTCAAATCACTTTTATTTCACAAGAGAAGTATGCTATTTCTATTCTCAATAGATTTCATATGGTAGATGCAAATCCTATTGATACACCTATGGAATCACATGTAAAGCTAACTATAAGAGGTAATGAAAGATCCTTCGAGGACATTACTCTCTATAGGAAGCTAATAGGTTCTCTTATATATCTAACCATCACAAGACCTGATTTATCTTATTGTGTTGGTAGATTAAGCCAATTCATGCAAGATCCTAGCATAGAACATTGGAAACTAGGAAAGAGGATCTTGAGATACATCTCGGGAACAAAAGATTTTGGCATTGTTTATAGAGGCTCATCACCTAACTTATTTGGTTTTTCAGATTCAGATTTTGCAGGAGACCTTATGGATAGAAAATCCATAAATGCACATGCTATTTTCATAGGTGATGGAGCTATCTCATGGATGTCGAAGAAACAAGCAACTATATCACTTTCTTCTAGTGAGGCCGAGTACAAAGCTTTGACATCATGCACAAAGGAGATGGTGTGGATCAAGAGGATGATTATGGAGCTTCATTTGCTGGATTTTTCAGAGAGTCCAATCATCTTTTGTGACAACCTTTCAGCCCAAAGTCTAGCAAGCAATCCGGTTTTCCATGCAAGGAGCAAACATATCGAGGTGGCTTACCATTTTGTGAGAGAACAAGTGTTGGCAAAAGAGATCAAGCTTGAACATGTCCCATCAAAGGAATGTGTGGCTGATATCTTTACCAAAGCATTGGGAAAGGACTTATTTTTCAAGCATAGAACAAGTCTTGGTGTACTTTCTAAATCTATGCTAAAACTAGTTGAAGAGGGAGTGTGAAAAATTGTCAACTAGTAGTATTTTCCTAACTTGAGATTTTGTAGGCCTATGGCCAAATAAAAGTTAGAGATAGGTTCATACATGTATGTAGAGGCCCAAAGTATGTGTACACTACTTTTGAGGTCACATTAATTAGAGGAGGTCGAGTGTGGAGCTCTTCTATTGGCTCATAATTTGGTGCATTCCTATTTGACCAAATTTCTAGGTATATGGGTGAATCCTATTGGACCCCAATTTTAGCCTATCATAAGACAAGTGGCCAAGAGGCACTATGGCTGCTATAAATAGCCATCTCCACGAGTATGTACATATCTCATTTTCATTCTATTGAATGAATGTTATGCTCTTTGAAGGTCCATCTTCTTCTCTCTCACTTTTTTGTTCATATCTTGCATTCTAGCCACTAGAATTGTGATTTCTTTGTTGCTATGGCTTCACACGTGTGAAATGCAGGTTGTAGGCTCTGAAGTACGGACAGGGACAGCAAGTTTCTGTTTGTGGAAGCTTATGATCAGATTTTGATGTTTAGTTGATGTTTAGTATGCTTAACATCACAATTTCTATCATTTTTTCAATCTAGATGTGCATAACTTCCATGGCCAAGATCTTTATGAAACTTTAGCATCTTTTGGATCTGAGTTTTTCACAAAAACAATGTCACCAATGTCACCATCATAAATCAAAAGATAGATTCCAAACTTTCCATCCAACATGAAGTAGAGTGGGTGAAGATGAGTATCAAACCTAATAAATCTAGTCTTTTGAGTCCATAACAAACCTCAATAAGCTCACCAATGAGATCTCCCTTGCCTTGAAAAAATTGCTTTTCAATTTGCTCCATGTAGTCTTCTTCAGCCAACCTTTTGCCATCTTGATAATGAGCGATCAATTCACAATCATAGAATCCTTTGAGTTGATGAAGAGATGTGAGATCCATGCCTAATTGGATCTTCCCAGGAACCAATATTCCATTGCCCTTTCCTTCATAAGACTTCCTTTTAATGATTGCATCATAAGAAGTAGAAACCTCAAAAACATTAGAAGCCATGAAAAAAATGATTAGTACCTTCAACATAAGGATGATTGAAGTACTCTCTTTTTTCAAACAAGAACTTCCATTCAATGTTTTAGGTAATGACTCATATAATAATGATTCTTCCTCACTATTATTCACAATGACATCATTCAAAGTACATCCTACTTTGAACTCTTCACATACTTCTCTTCTTCTTGACTTGTGACTATCTCCCTCACCAAGTCTCTTGATAGAACCATTTGATCTACTCTCTTTATGAAGACATGTGACTCCACTTGCTGCAAAAATGACTTTCTTGGAATCATAACAAAATAATGTAGAAGAACCACCTCCTTCATGAATGCAACTACAACATCTTTTTTCGTATGATCAAAGAAATCATTAACAACAATCTTTTCCAAGGAAGAACCTTCACCACCTCCATTGATGAAGTTAGCTCTTTCCTTACCTTTTGCATGCTTGCACTTGCCATGAAGAACCATTGAAACACCATCATTATTCTCAAGACTAGCCAAGTTAGCACAAAGATGAACATCTCCAAGAAGCATATTAGATCTTGATCTAGATCTAGTATCATTTCATCATTATACATGGTTCTCTTTGGGTTTTACTACTTATTGGTGCACTATCTTGGTGTTATCTTGCAATTCTATGTGTAGAATGATCATTTATTGCTATTTTCGATTCCACATGTGTGAAATATAGTAGGGTACTGTAATTGTACGGACACAAGTATATTTTATGTTTTGGTTCATGTTTGATCAGTATCTCTTAGAGTTTGCATCTCATTTTGTATGTAGATGTTGTTTTTTCTACATTGGCAGGATTGTTGGTTTGTTCCTTATTGTAACCAAAGATCAGGGACATGGATTGGATCTTGAATGATCTGAGATCCTTCACATGGTATCAGAGCTATTTTGTTTTAGGTTATGAAAGTATCAGCCATCTTTAGCAAGGATTTGGAGGAGTTACCAATGCTAGAGCATGCTAGATTGATCTCTACTCAAAAATCAGCATTTTTGCATGTGTAGAATTGATCTTTTGTAGGTCAAAACTCAATATAGGGTTATATACTTGATCAATTTTGATTTCACACTTGGCTTACTAGATTTAGATGATTTCTGGTGCATTAGGAAGGCTCATTGGAATCTACAAGAAGATATATCAAGTTTCTAGAAATTGCATGTAGAATTTGAGATATTCAATTTTTTGTGATTTTGTCAAAACCCTAATTTTGATTGGTTCTCTAGTTTGTGAGGTTACTGAACTTCATTTGAGTGTGTTTCAATATTAGGAAGTGGCAAGAATCATTATATTGATGATAGATCATAGGTTGATCAAGATTTCACTATTCTATGTGTTGATTTTCTAGTTAGAGTGCTAGAAGAGATTTGAGAGGTTCCATATCTTTGTGAATTTATTTTTGAGTTCATTTGTTGACATTCAAGAGAGTGTGTCATGCATTGGATCAGGCTGAAAGAAGAAGATCAGAACACTTCAACATGGCTACAAGTGGAGGCTTTATGTTGGAGAGCAATGATAGGCTTACCTCAATCAACTATTCTACTTGAAAGGTGAGGATGGAGTCCTCATTGGAGATGAATGAGTTGATGGAGATTGTTGCAGGTGTGGAGGAGAGACCTCAAGCACCTCAAGATCAAGTTAGGTATGACAAGAGAGCAAAGAAAGCTCTACACATGATCAAGATGAATGCTACCAATGAGCTTCTTAAGGAAGTTGGTAAGTGCACATCATCTTTGGAGGCTTGGAAAGCTTTGAAGAAGCATTATGAATCCAAGTCTAAATCAAGAGTGCTTACTCTTAGGAGGCAAATTTTTCAAAGTTTGGAAAAGAAGGAAGAGGGTACTCATGCTTTTGTTTTGAGGGTTAAAGCATTCAATGATGAGTTAGCATGTATTGATGAAAGTATTAAGGAGGCAGAGCTTGTTCAAGTTATACTTAATCGCTTGTTGAATGATCATGCTAATCTTGTTCAAAGTTTTGCTATTCAAAAGACTTTGTCAAATATGGTGGATTTGCAAGAGAACTTGGTGAATGAGGAGTATAGGCTTCAATTAAGAGGAGGTGGATCTACATCAACATCTCATTATGAAGAGAAGGCTATGTTCATCAAAGGCAAGTTCAAGGGCAAAGGCAAACACAAGTGGTCTAAAGGGCAAGATCAAGATGAGACTTCCTCTTTTGGCAAAAAGAAAGATAAGTCTAAGTTGAAATGCTTTTATTGTGGAATCAAAGGGCATTTTGCAAATGAATGTTTGAAGAAGCAAAGAGATGAAGGTAGCAAGCAAATCAACTTTACTACTAATGATGAGGATCTAGGTGGTGTTGATTCTATTTTAATGTGTTCTTCAAGTCTAATATCAAGTGAAGGTGACAAAGATTCATGGTGGATTGATAGTGGAGCTAGTTCACACATGACTAGTCACAAGGAGTTCTTTACTTCTTTGGTCACTTATGATGGAGCCAAGAAAGCAATTCACATGGCCAATGGTGGTGAGTGTGTGGTATTGGTACAATTCCTATTTGTCTCTCTACTAATAGGAAAGCAAGACTTGATGGTGTTCTTTACATTCTTTCACTTGTATTTTATACTAATATAACTTTAAAAAGTTTATCTCTAAGTCTAAAATGAGTTTTGGCCTCTTATTGACAATTTACCAAAATATGACTAAACTAGACTAAGAAATCTCTCACATGATATACTTAATTTGATACAGTTCATTGTTCTACATTCAGATCCATGTTAATATTGCTATGCTTATCTTTCATTCTATCTGACCTTTCTAGTTGTTCTTACTGGTAATAGACGATTAACATTTTGTCTTGTCTTTTGCGAATCATTCGCGACTAATTATCAGTTGAGCACAGTCTAGCTCTTTGCGAATCATTTGCGACATATAATTTGTCTTGCTATTCGCAACAAATTATTCTTCTGGTGCTTCATCTATTAATGTTTGGCTATGTAATCTAGAATGATCGTGATTTCTATCACTAAAGCTCTGTCATTTTGATAGGCATAGTCATGCTTACGGAGAGATGTATAGTTCATTCCGCTGCGCACGAACATTTTCTGTTCGAGTTCGTTTCTCGTTCATTTCTTGTTCGAGTTCGTTTCTTGTTCGTCTTCTTCATTTATTCTTCCCCTCTCTCTCCAACATACATAAGTTGGATCATTTCGTCAAAATGTCTGCATTTGATCTCGGGCTCATGTCTTTTACGTACCTGCATAAACTAATACAAAGTTAGTTACAATTAGTATAGAGATTGTATTAGAAAGTTTTGATTGAAACTATTCATAAAAGATCGAGTGTTTACAGTTACTTACGAGTTTACCATTGAAAATGAATCTGAAGTTTGAAAATACATCATCTTGTAGTTTACTATTAGATATGTAACATGATGTTAGATCTTTGTGATCATAATAAATCAAGAAGTCTTTATTTTCTCATGAAGGAGCATGCACATGAAGAAGAAGCAAGCCTCAAGGTCAAGCATCTACATGAAAATTGGAAGGAATTAATTTTGGAGGTGCTAAGATGGTGCAAAGCTCTCAAGCTCATCAAAGATGTCAACATCAAAGAAGCACTATCATAGATATGGTGATTTCAGATCAACATCAAGCTCATTAGCTGATCTTCACACCTTTTGAACCAGCAAAGACCAATTCAGCCCATGGAGTCAAGTTCAAGATCGTCATGTTTTCCATCAAGCTAGATTTACCAAGCTAGATTTTTGAGGAGGAGTGTGAAAAATGCAAAAATAAGCTTGGTAGAGGCCAAAAATCCTGTATATAGATAAACAAACATGTGTGGAGCCTGTTCCCACGTGAAAATAGTGTACTTGTCATGTACCATAATCATATAGGTTGTACATATGATTTAATTCAAGTTCTAGTGGCTAAAAAGGCCAAAAACTAGTTTTCTAGACATATGACACATGGCATCAATCTATTGATTGTATGAGCCACATCCTTTGGTTAGGTGTCATATCACATGTGTAGAGGACAACTCACATGTGTGGAATAAGCTGAAGTAGGCAAATTTTGACTTCGAGAAGATTTCCAAGTAGATCTCCATATAGAAGGAAAATGGACCAAAAGTGCTCAAAATAGAAGGTTTTGTCCAAGTGTCAGTTTTGCATGATGAATTATCATATGACAAAGCACCTTCACACATGTGGGATCAGAGGGATGGTTAGTACCATGAGCTCCCACTTATTGTATATATAGAGCCACATTTGGCCATAATCAATGTGAGACACCAATCTTGGCTTTGGAAGCAATTTTGAGTGATTCTCTCCATTTGTCTACATTTGTTTTGATTGTTTTGAGGTTCTATCAATGTGTACTTGATTTTCAAGTTGGAGTTTGTACTCAGACATGGTTTCACACGTGGAAAACCAGAAAGTACACCTACCTTCAATTAATGATTGTTCTTGTTAGAATTTTGTGTCTAGAATTGATCTAGATTGATCTTAATCTTAAGTAGATTGATAGATCAAGTAATCTGACAGCCAATCTCTCTCGAGGATCAGATTAGGATCCACTCTTGGGCCTTTTTGTACTTTTTGCACATATCAAACTTGGAGCTTGAAGGAAAAGTTTGTTTTTGGAAAAAGAGTCTTTATGGACTCAAGCAAGCACCTAGAGCATGGTATTCTAGGCTAAACTCTTTTCTTAATTCCATCAATTTTGTATTGAGTTCATATGATTCGTCATTGTATATAAGATTTCATGATGGAAAGATCATTGTACTTGTATTGTATGATGATAAAATATAGTGGAAATGATCTAGATGGAATAAGAGATGTTAAGATTGCTCTATCTAAAGAGTTTAGGATGGTTAATCTTGGCCTATTGCACTTCATTCTAGCAATAGAAGTCATAAGAGGATTGGATTTTAGCTTCATATGTTAATATAAATATGCTAAATCCATCCTAGATAGATTTGGAATGAAGAATTGTATAGGCATTGAGACTCTAATGGAGCAAAATTTAAAAGCATCTATAAGTTGTTGTGAAGCATCCTTTGAGGACATCACTCTCTATAGAAGGCTTATACGCTCCTTAATTTATTTGACTATAACTAGACTTGATGTCCTAAGGTAAATCTCAACTACTAGGAATTTTGGCATACTCTACAAAGGGACTAACTTATCATTGTATCCTTTCAATATACCTCCAAACAACCATTATGTACTATGGAAGGGGTCGGGCACAGGCCATTGTTCCTGGTAAGGATTTTCAGAATTTTTTATGGCGAGGCCCTGAGGGGTTGAGCCTAATAAATTTTGGAAAGCCGAACCGGGCAGAATGGCTTGTGCTCGGGCGCCTTCCATTGTGTAATGGGTATCTTAAATTTGTTCACATGTACATTACGAAGCATAATAGACAGTTTGACTTTGACCGACCACTATGAACGTGCCATGTGGCAGTCGTATGGACACTGTCCAGCAGTAGAAAAGTGCAGGATCCGCGTTTGAAAAAAAGTGCATATATTTTTTTGCTTTTTAATCCGTTTAAAACTGGGCATTATATTCACAAGGTATCCTTCATGTTTTTGTTTCGGACAACGATCGTGTTGCCCAACGGGCAGGACAACCTTACCCTGGCCAAAAAAAAAAACTCCTCATTTTTCAAATTTTTAACCTTCTCCTTTGCCCACCCGCCCAAAACCTTGCCCTGCCCGCCCAAAACGCAAGCCCGCCCACACACTTGCAGGCTCACATCACTAGTTTAAATGTAAACCGCTAAAATTTTTTTATATGGAATTTACCTTTCAAAGTAAACCATAACGGTTAGGGTCAAGTGTGCCTTTGAGAGAGACAATTTTGCTAAATTTTTGCCTTTCTTTGTTTGAAAGGATTTGGAGGGCCTCTCTAACACCACACGACCACGCAGTCACCTAGTCCCTACCCACATGAAGCTCTATAAAACGAGTGGTTGAGCAGGCACGAGGCCCAAACTCCTCCTCAGCTACGAGGCACCTACCCCATACCTCAGATGGGTCTCGAGACTGAGTCGTGGCCCCAAGGTGGCTTACTAGCACACTTGATCGCTTGGATTTTTGCCACGTCTCATAATCTGGCATTGAAGATTAATCTTAACGGTCAATTAATATCCAACGGTGAGGGGGCTTGAAGTAGTCTCTTGCCTGTGGGCATCGATGACACGCTTGGATTGGCCGCTTTTATTTATCTTTGCTTTCTCTTCTGTCCTGTCTCTCTCTCTCTCTCTCGCTCTCGCTCTCGCTCTCTGCTTTCTTCCTTCGATCTCGCTCTTCTTCCTCTCTCTCGCTTTTTACTCTTCTGCCATTGCGTGGAGATCGATAAACACCATGCCTCCTCGATCGATTGATAGATGCTGTTTCTTGTTTTCTGCCATGGAACACCATGCTTGAATCGACGCGATAACATATGAGAATGAGGGAGGGGACAGGTTCGTGATCTTTCAAGACTTTCCTGCCGAGAATTCCAAGTTTCGAAGAATATCTTTTCGTCATTTCCGGTAATATGTTTCCTTGTACATGTATCACGAGCATCAACTAGATGCGATAGGGATCCTTCACCTGCTTCACGGGATTGCGTGCTTATGGAAATCTCTGGAGATGGATCTTATTATTTTGTTTATGAACATGGGTTTGTACTCAACAGTATCATTATCGTAGTTGTTTGCAGTTCCTAAATGGGAACTCATGCTTGCGGATCTTAGTGTAAGAAAAAGACGGATTAATGGACAGATTTTCTTCCAGGAGCAACGAAGTTCTTGCTAACCCTAGTCTTGAGTTGTGGATATTGGATTTGCAAAGCGTGAAATGCAGCGGCGTTAAATGTTAAACCTCTGGTTTAATAGGCTGATAGAATCTTAATTTGGTGCTTTTTTCAAAAATCAGTTAGTTATCCGGCTGGCGTCATGGTGATGATGCTGGTGCTTATTGTAGTGATGGCGGTATTGCTGTTAGCAGCTTTGTTTCTTGCTTTAGTAGTTTATACCTTGGATTCACGTGGAAACGTGCGCAAGCAGAGTCAGATGCCAGGGTCTGTGAAGGCGCAGGCTTCGTATCATCATCATCAACCGCGTGAACAACACTGTTGCATGTGTGGTAACGTCAGAAATCGTAAGTTTCAGGTTTCTGAAGGAACCGATTTCGTATCAGAAAGCGAACGTCACAGCAGAAGCAATGGAAACCTTTGGGATCTACTTCAACCTTTCTTTGAATCTGCTTGCGGCAAATCAGGTCTTAGACATGGGAAGCCACGGAGCCCCAAAGAGACATCCATCAACAGAAACTTACTTGAGAATGTGGAATGGAGCAAGTTAAGGGATTTACAAACAAAGTTGGAGTCTGCCGTCGCCAGATCCGCATCGTCGGCCACATCAGGCTACACTATTTCTAGCAGTGCAACAGCCTCACCCACTGATTTTGCAAATAATTTGAAAGTAGATAATAAGCTTGCTTCTATGACATCGACAGGGTCAATTTCTCCTATTTTACCTCCTTCGCCTTTGTCCTTTGGCATTTCATCCTTGGAGCCTACACTAGATGTTTCTTTGAACAGAGGCATCATAGACAGCACGGGTTCAAAAAAGCAACCTCAGAGAAGACTTGTCTTGGAGATTTTGTTGTCACCATCCCAGGCTGCAGATGGGAACACTGGTCAACTCCAACGCCCTACCGGTGTGCGCCTTAAGTTGGAGACGAACACGAGTCTTGAGAATCTGGCTAGGTTTACTGCTGCTGCTGCTGCTTCTTCACGGATTGAGCGTGATGAAGTCCAAAGCGTGGAAAGTATGTCTAGAAAGGACGGAACTGGTGGAATTGGAAGCACATTTGAATCTGTTACATTGCAGGCATCGGACAAAAACCCTCAGAACGGTGTTTGCTTGGTTGGAACAGCTGGATTAGCCGTCGACCTGACAGGTAAGGCTGCAAAGCAGCTGATCGAAGACCAAGAAACAAATGCACGCTTATCGACAGAGTTGCATACTTGTCAGGATGGAAAAATTAACGCTAACAATCCTCTAGCTTTAATCTCAGCCATTTCCCAGCCTTTTGTGGGAGATGTTGGTCCCATTCACCATGTTGCAGAAGGAGAAATCTGCAATGCCAGTTCTCTACTCTCAACTCCACACGGTACGACTTTATGTGGATATTCGAAGCCCTTGGATTTGAAGCTTCCTAGAGCAAGCATCCACATGGCTGAAACCAGTGAATCTACTGGCTGTAATATAAAGACCAGCAGCAGTGTACATATTTGTACTCTTGGGGACTATGGAAAGGAATTTTGCAGAAATGTGACTGTGCAGCAGCCCACAACTTCGAGCTCTGCGTTGACCTTCACTGCTTTGGAAGGTTTAGGTTCTCTGCAGATACGGTCGTTAGAGGCAGTTTCCAAGAGCAAGTCTTACTCCAGTGGAGGCACTGCAGATATAGCGTCTGCATTGACAGCACTTACAGTTGATTCAGTCGGTGAGAAATCAACAGAAAGAGGAGTACCTTACATGGGTTTGCCTGTTAATTCTTGCGTGAAAGGGGCAGCTGCCAAAAGTAATTGTAACAAACTTTTTTCTAAATATGTGAATGACGAAGAAGCTCATTGGGAGGAAAGTGGATCCGAACAAGGAATGGACGAAGTGGAGGAGCATCACTGTTTGCTAAGCGCTTCAGGTGCTTCTGATCAGGTATCAGGTTTGATTTCAAAGAAGGAGAAGAAGAAAAAAAAGAATCGTAGTAAACGACAGAAAGCAAAGGGCGCAGTGGTGATGACCACAGATAAAGAAGTGCAGGCACAGCGGGAAATTTGCAAAAGTGTTCCAGTTTCTTGTAAGCATAATCAGACGCCAAACGCAGTGGAGGTTGGTTGTCTCTGCGGGACAGTAAAGGGGGGTATTCATAGTAGTGACTGCCCATATCCTTTCACATCTTCAGGAAGTATGATACAGCGAAAACTAAAAGAGCAGTATGATGATCTAGTTCGCTCAAACATAAACAAGACTCTCACTCTGGCTCAGGTAACCATTGTTCATTGGTGAGCTTAACACATAATTTGCAAGGCAACAGAAGTGTTTGACGTAAACGAGAATCCTGTCTGTGGATAATTTTAAGTTGAACAACTTATTTGCCTATGTTCTAGTTTTGTCATACAAGAGGTGCATTCTTTAAGTTCATTTCATTGTGCTACAGGTTGGGCGCTTTACAACATGCTTAGTGGATGCAAAAGCTTCTCTCCAGCATAAGTATGTAGGATTCATTGTTTCAGCCTTGTTTACTTTGCCATAGTTACTGGCTCTTTGCAGTGCTTATTCTTCAGATTTTTCTCTAAACAGGTCTGACTTGGTTCAACGAAAATTCACCATTGCAAAGTCTCTCTTGTGTAAGGCAGACAAGTCGTCCTTTGACCGACTTTGTGGGCAGGTTGGTATCGCGGTGTTTGTTATGACTGTTATCTGCTTTTTTGCTTGTATCAGATGAACTTATGTCTTCAATAGTCAACTTTCCAGTTTCATGGTTTTTGTTTTGCTCTAGATTTATGGTCTTGAGGTCGAGCAAAGGAGGATGGAAGAAGATACGCTAGTATATAATCGCCTACAAGAGCAATTGAAACTTTCACCAGCGTATCAAAAGGTGAGGTCTGTTCTGATATGGTTATTGATTTTAGGGACTTATGTCTAGGTAGCTTCTGATTCTTTGACAGTTATACTGCTTAGAACTAAAAGTTTTGCACTTTTGGCATCACCGTGCAAGCATTGACCATATTTGAGATCAATGACTTAGATACTGTGCCTTTGATTATTCAAAGTATTATGATTTTATTAAGGCCAAGCACATCGTTTTCTGTAGACTAAAATTCTTTGCTTCATACTCTTGCACGCTTCAGCTGCCTATGCAAGTTTGGAACCACCGAAGAAACCTGTATGCGTTCCACCCTAGGAGTAGGATGGACAACTCCGACATAAGGTTTGTAATGGAAAAAAAGTGTGATTGTCTGTGCGTTGCATGTTTGATACAATGGAACTTGACAATCACAACATCGTGGAGGAACAAGTTGCTTGATGTCCATTGTGCTGTTGACAAGCTTGAATTGTGACATCAATAAGATTGAGTGCATGCAAACTGATTGTTTCCCTTTGCAAGGTGATATCAGTATTGGATGCATATAGTTTGCACCTCTTGAGCTTCATTAGGATGAATGAGTTGTACTCAATGCAAACAATGCACAAGAACACTAAGTGCAAGACATAGGAATACACAGTATCTTTGATCATGTAACCTATGCCTGTGTTCCAAAACAATTTCGAAGAGCTTCAAATTTCAATTTTCTTAAGTTATATAACTTATAACACTGTGACCACTTAAGCCATGGAGCACTCAACATCTGTGATTAATGAATCAACAGCTAGGAGATACAACTTGATTGATCACATAAAATTTCAAACTTCAGTGAAATTGGTTGGAGTTTATTCAAATCAATGCCTATTTCTTATGGACTAGAAATATGGCACTATCAATTATTGGTGGCACTTTTAGTAGTTCTGAGTTGCAGCGGATCGCGATCCGCTGCAAAAACGATGCAGATCGCCAGCGATCTGGGACCAGAAACGCTGTCCCGGATCGCAAAAAAGTCTGCAAACTTTTTTCTCATTGGGCAGGGATCCACCACTGGTTGCAATCCACATGAATAGCAGAAATATTGAAGCAGATAGAATCGAAATGAATAGGCAATGAACATATCTGCAAAAACGATTTGCTTCAGTATCTGATATTCATTTGCTTCAGTATCTGATTGAAGTGAATAGCAAATATTGGGGGTTAACCATCTGAAACCAAGCAACAGAAAATGCTCTTTTGAAATCCTTTCACATGATCGCGTTCCGGAACGGAAATGCAACTTTGTAGTAGTTGCATGTGGCGACTACAGTGCGATACCACAATTTCCAACAAGAGAAATGGTTTATTGGTAAAAGATCAAGCTTGAATAATGGCAAGCATGTGATTGTCTTGTAGGTAGAGTAGATCGATCAATGTGTAGGTGTGAAGATGAAATAGTCCATTTGAAGAGTCCAAGGATTTCATGATGGACAGCTTGACACCTCCACAATTGGTTAAATTGCAGTCCATGGTAACATGTAGGGCCTAGGCATAGGTGCAATAAAGTTATCAGTTAGAGGATTCATCTTTATCAGGACTTATCACAGTTGAGCCATCACACTATCATGATCGCACACATCATGGCCAAGCTGTACAAGACCATTTTGGAGATTGCAATAAATACAGAAGCAGAGGTTGGGCATCTACACACTTTGGGTTAGTCTAGTTTCAAGAAATAGCACTCCACCACGAATTATTTTTACACTCATGATGCTTATAGAGATAGTGAAACATCAAAAGGAGCTAGTAGATTGTGAGATTGTGATTTTGTTAACTTTCGACAAAGGCTTTGATTCTATTCCACGCCACATACTTATCCGGAGGATGTGGGAGTTGCACCTTCTAGCATATTCTGTCCTTGCAAACTATAGTCATGGCACTATATGAGATGGTATTGGAATGTTTCAGACATGGTTGCAGCGGAATGCGTTCTGCTGCAACCACGTTATTGAGAACCCAAAACGCAATTTTTTCTTATAGGAAAACCAGTGTCTTGCTTAATTTTTTTTCATCACAATGTTGGAAATCTTTTTGTTACTATGCTATAAGCTCTATGTTACCCTTATTGTATTATGTATGCCTTTAACAAATCTTTTTGAGAAGCTAATATATACTTCATGGCATATGTCAACATGGCATGGGCCGCAAGAGGATTCTCCTTACGTCTTGGCCTTTGGCCCAATCAGCCCCATTGAGATTGGATAAAGGTGCTTGTCGCTAAGAAGAAAATACTACTTTGAGATTATGTTTAGATGGATTATCACAAGGAAAACTACACAACAGGATGAAAACTTTGCAGACTTTGCACTATATTGATCTCTTTCAAAGTACATTATAGTAACATAGGGGAGAGTGTGCCATAATCTCCACCCAACTATTTCCTGCATAGGAACTCATGCCCAAAGCCTCGAGCAACCATTAATCATGACTCATCCTTAGCTAACATGTAACTTACGTGCAATGAAGCCACTAGCCATACCACTTGGTAGTACCCTGACAACACCTAGGCATGAAAGACAGAAGTAGCTAAAATTGTTAGACATGTCCCTCATGTATTGGACCAATTGTCTCATACAACATAGGACTTATGTCCCTTTGATTTGTCGAGCGCTGCTTTACAGAAAGTTAGCTTAGTAGACTCCTTTGAGTCTTCACAAACTCTAACATGATGCATTCCTCGTTAGATCAATCCTTCTAAGCACATCAGTATTGACAATCATCTTGTTCAAGCCCCAACAATATGCCAATATCCATCTTTCTTCACAACAATTATCAATGAGGCAAAAGACAAACAACTATTCCTAGTTTCCCTTTGTCTAGATAATAGTCTATCATACTTTTGACTTCCTCTTCTTCCCTTAGTTCCATTTCTTAAGGAGGTTTTTTTTATTAGACACGATTTATTACGCAATTCAATCTTATGTTTAATGTTTTGATTAGAGTCAAAGTAGATGGCAAATTATCAACACATCGACAAACTCCCTCTTAATCTCTTGATCCAATTTATTGGTAGTATTCATCTACACTTGCCGCATGTACTCTCGTTAGCACTAGTGGACATATCTTATACATAGTCACAAGTCAATTCAAATCAATTCGTTTTAAAAAAAATTTGAATTGTTATATTGCTATACAATCTCAAAAAGTAAACTTGTTCTTTAAAATTTCAAAAATAGTGTGAAAATTTATTAAAAAAAATGACTTTCTAAAAAAACTGATTCAAACCAATTGATTTGATGCAATTCGAATGTGTTTGAATCTAAGGAAGCGGATGGCGGACGCGGACGCGGCGCGTCCGCGTCCGGACGCGTCCGGTTTTTTTATTTTTTTTTTAATTTTAAATTTTTTTTTAAAGAATTTAAAAAAAAAATGGCGTCCGGACCCGAGACGCATCTATTTTTTTTTTAAAAAAAAAAAATTGGATGCGTCCGACCCCGCGTCCGGGGGTCGGACGCGTCCAGGTCCGGACGTCGGACGCGGACGCGGGCACGGGCAATCCGGCCCGGACCCTCATCCCTGCCTTCAACTTTGAATCACGATTCTTTGCATAAATGAAACAAGTGATCTAGGTGGTGGGTGCATTCTGCCTCCCATAGATAGAATGGCCTTGTGCTAGTCCTTGCACAGGCTCTAAATGCCAAGTACATGAAGATGTCCATTCAACGGTGTACATTAGGTGAGAGAATGGCACTGCCATTTTCTCACCTAGTGTGCATCATTGGATGGGCATTCTTTTGAATGTGGCATTAAATGCCTGTGCAAAATTCATCCTCAGGCGATAGAATAAAGCCTACCCTTGAACTAAAACTTGTGCACATGAGTATCCCGTTGTACTTTTTTGCGACAGAAGTTGGAAATTAATTGTATCTATGAGGGCACACAATATCGTGCTAGTCAAAGTTTGGTCAAATTAAAGAGTATTCTATTTTGTGTCATGAAGATTTTTTCTAGATGTTATGTGGATCTTCCTATTCTTTGTTTTTTCATGAGTTCATAGCACTTTACAGCTCATTGATCCGACATTCCTAGTTCAAGATATTGCATTAATGAACATTTTTGGTACATTCTTGTGTCCTTTTTCTAAATGTTTTGGATCATTGTGTTTCTTGCGATAAGGCATCCCTAATAGGCTTGTCATTTTTTGCGAACATGATTCATAGAAGTCATCTACTATAAAAAACCTGTCATTTTATTAGCTTTTATTAGTGTTCACTTTTTTTGTATCATATTTGACACTTTTCCATCATTCATCTTCCTAACACGAATCACTTCTATTCCGCAATATAGATATCGATTTTAATCATTCAAACACCACTTATTGAGATTTCCACCTTTCCAAAGCTTTACTAGTTTTTATCACCCAACTCTTGTGTGTGGAAGATTTGGGTTATCTTCTTTGGCATAGTTGATGTACTTGCATTTCTTTGATTGTACTTCTTTCATATTTTGTTTGTCTTCTTTGTACATTTTTTCTTCTTTGTACATTTTTCCTTCCTCGTATGCACTTTGTGGTCTCGTCTTGTATTGCCCTTTCTCATCATGTTTTCCACTCATTCTTCTTATGATCATTGGCTTGTCGACATTAACACACACTTTGCTACCAAACATAGTACTGACCATGCTATTAACTGTGGTTCTTTGTTTTCTATGTTACAATCACCTTCATTCATGTCATTTTTTCTTCTATTGTTTCTATCTTTGTGTGTCCTATTATTGCTAAAGACCTCTATGATGCTGGAATTGAGATTCCTGAACCAGACTCTGTTGCAGTAGAATTTAACATACATGATCTTCTTGTAATTGATGTTCAAACTCTAGTAGCGGTTGTATTGCCCCATGTGAGGCTCTAGTTGGAGCAGGGATTATCCAAATTTTCTTGTTGGTGTTATAGCTCGAGATCATATATGCTTGGATACATCATTTCATCATTTTTCATCCATGTATGCAATCGTTTCAGATGTTATGGATGATGCTTATATAGTAGAGCATGCACATCTAGATCAATTAGATGAGTCTACTTCAATTGAGGTTTATGGTTTGTGTGATGCTACACATCTATTAAGTTCATAATCCCCTAACTCTAGCTTTGTTTTAGCTATTTGTTGTTCTGGCATTTTGTGAGAGATTCATGTTCATGTAGTGAGTGGCATACGTGCCAATGTCGTATTGGTTTTGCAATAGTTCATAGTTCATTATGATACATATGTCTTGTTGTTACATTGCTCGTCTCTCTTCCTCTTCCACGACCTCTTGGCCTACCACAATGCTTGCCAGTGCTCTGCTGCCTGTGCCTGATATTCTGTTGGCTGTGCGTGAGATGCCCATGGCTCAACATGCAAATTCATGAACCTAACTTGGCAAGAACCCCTAGGTCTACCCCTTCCTTTGCGTATTGGTGATGCAGGCTCAAGCTGTGTCTGCTTCTGGGTCATCATGCAATTACACATCATTGACACCTTCATTGGTGTCCATCTTATCCAGAGCACCTCATACTCATCCCCAAAGCCTCCCTCCTCAATTCCCTCCCTAGTCACCACCCTCATCTCCTGCAGTCTGTGCCTCTATCCTAGCCATGAACCTGGTGATCCTACACAATTCACCCAAGTTGCCGGCCAACTTGTAGCACTGACCGCTGAGGTGTGTGGCCCCTGGAAGCCGACCTAGCAGAGCTTGCCTCCCCATATGTAGTCATAGGCCCTGGAAGCCGACCTAGTAGAGCTTGCCTCTCCATATGTAGTCATAGGATGATCTCAGATGTTTGCAGGAATCATCTTCAGTGCCCATGGTCCATCTACTGACTTGCTCAGACCAAGCAAGTGTGCCTTGATCCTCGTAGATGTGCTGGATTGCGTTGTCCATAATGTAGGTAATGTTGCCTAGCATTGGAGCTTGCATACAGCACCACATCTTCCGCTAGTAAATGCATCTCCACTCAAATGCCTTGTCTTTCCACAACACTGTAATAGCCTATGTATGTGCCACCAAAACTAACAGATGATATGCATTCGGTAAAAAATCCTAAAGAAGAAATGAAATGAAGCCCTAATGCAATCCAATAACTTGAATGCTTGGAGCGGCCACTTTCGCTGATACAAGCTGGAAAACTGCAACACTCTATTCCTAGCAACCCTTTGTCAGATCTTAGCAACATGAATAACAGAAATTGATGCACTATAGCCTCCAAACAAAAGCAAACAGAAAAATGATGGAAAATGAGCTCAAATAAGTTTTTGTTGATTTTTCTCCACATGCGATCTATCAACTCTGAAAACATGCCACAATTACATGGACGCCAACCTCCTTCACCAAAATTGGCCTCCTATGGCTCCGATCACTCCCCTTTGGTTCAGGGGTTCGGGAACATTGTTCTGGAACACTGAGGGTCTGGAATGGCTTTCCGATGAAACTTAGGTCCTGATGGAAGCTTGTGGCTGACTCAAATGTGGCCTCACTGGCTCAAATGGGACCTGGGTAGGGCTCTGCTTGCCTAACAGCCAGGTGGCTGAGCCTTCTGCATGGCTGGTCCCAAATCGTGGGCAGTGGCCTTATCGCAGTGTGACTGGACCTTTTTCATCTTATTTTGAGGCTGGGTGGCCCGATGGTGGAAAACACTGACACAGATTGTTCTTTTGCTTCTTAATTTTCAGATCTCAAATGATTGAATAATAGAAGACTAGATACCTCCACAGAGTTATTAGATCAGCCATCTTCTTTTCTACTTGAGGAGAATGGCTCTGCAATAAGCATCCACATATTTGTTTTATGACATATTCTCCCAAGATTGCAGCATCAAGCTGTTTGATAGGAGGTTTTGGAAGATGGGTACCAATCTTACTTAGGGGTACTCATCTTACCTTTCTTTGCAGGAAGCTTCCACATAATTGTTTCATGACATTTTCTCGTAAGATGTCAATTTGTCCTCTTCTCTTTGGCTTCAAGCTGCAACATTGAAGAGTATAGTTGTTAAGCAGTGTCACTTTGTTCTAGGAATTCAGATCAAAGATTCTTCTGTAAAATACCTTAAAGTTGTAAGCTGTAACTCATTCCACTTCCATGGTTTCTCTTTTATCAAGCTGCTTCCTAAAGTTGTAAGCTGTAACTCATTCCACTTCCATGGTTTCTCTTTTATCAAGCTGCAAGTATTGTGTAGCTATGGTCCATGATTATCTGAAATTTATAGGTTGTTACTTTTTTTAACTTTCTGGAAATGTGTGTGTGTGCGCGCGTGCACCTGCGTTTGTGCATGCGTTCAGACATGGGAGGGAGGGAGATATCCGTGTCACAGCTAAATTGAAATTTGGATGTATTCGTGAGTAGGTTTTAGTATCTGATACTCTACACAACTTGAATATGCATAAGTTCTTACAGAAGATTTTGCCTTGGGGCCTAAATCATCACCTGTAGATGCTGGAATATGGCCGCACGCATTTTGAGTTGCAACCTAACACTGGTCAGTTAATCGAAAAGTTGGATGGGGAAGCAGAAGAGATGTCCTTTGAAGAGTTGCTTGCTCAAGAAAAGAAAGACTCCTTTTGGTTAGTGCTTCATACTTCATCAGACATCTATTCCATTTTAAGTTGATTTTTACTATATCGTCTATAGAGACCTCTTTATTTTTCAACTTCCACCAGCACTCTACAGACCACTCCAGCATGTTGGTTTGCTCTCTAGCATCTCATATTTGTACGTAGATTATGCATGTGCAACTGAGTGCTTGACTAAGATTTACATTTGCTTTGCAGGCAAAAACATAATCCTTCAAGGTCATCAGTTCAGGTCATTTGAACTGGAGAAAGTGCTAAGTTTGTTGCTGTATTAACAAACGACGTGAAGAATGAAATATGGAGTTGCTAAATAAAATCTGGAAGGCTTTATCTTGCTAGCGACATGTACAGGTTATTGTACTATGATCGGATGTAACAGTTTGAGGAAACGTTGAGTGATTATACACACACCCTTGGTGCTTTTTCCCAGCTTGCAAATATCACTTTCCAATATAAACAAAGTATCACATCAAATGTTTGCAGAGCTGATCTGTGCTCTTCTAGACACACCATATGATGTGGCACTCTTAGGAATTGGATGAGCACATTTCGTTGTTCCTTAAGAGTTCATGCACATAAAGCAAAATCGGGTAGTGTGTGTTCAGGTAACGCATTTATAAAATCCTCAAGGCGTTCTTTTTTTGCCTTCTCCGTTAGATCAAGTCACAAGTGGAATCTACTACTCAATAGTTGCTCATTGATTTCCATTTTCATTGGTGAAGTCCAGAAATTTGTCATGGATACTACTTTTAATATTCTTTCTATGGTGAATTGTTCAGTGCATGACAGTGAACTTTAACTCAAAACTTGTTTTTGTAAATATCTACATCGGTTGAAAATGTGGAGAAAAGAGTTCACTTGACTATATCTCTGACCAACTTGTATGAAATTGGCTCGTTGAGAGTTTGTCATTGCTTTGTAGACCGTCTCCAGCTTTGATCACTTCTCCAATTTGGTTTTTTATTATAATGATGAACCTATAGCTTTGAAGTTGAAGTTGGTTCTTTTTGTGAATTTCATTGCAGGTGGGTTTTGTAAAAACGTAGTTCAAGTTACTCTATTTGAATCAGGAAAAATGTGATTGGCTTGCTTTGACTGCTTTATTTCATTATGCTCCAAACAGTATGTTCTTCATTCGACAAATGTAGGGACTATCTGGTTGGAAGCCTCCTAACCTTTTTCTCCAATTCTTTATATTGTGACATCGACATGCCCATATAACAAGTCGAACATTCCTATTATCTTTTCAAAACCAAAATAAGTATATACGTGCCATTCAAATAGTAGGCCTTTTATCAATCGTTAGTAAACAACGTGGAGTGTAGTTTTAAAAGGTTGAAGCCTTACCCACCGTATGTATAAGCTGGGGACATGTCAGCATTTTGGTTGAAACTGCTCTTCTTTGTATTATGATGTCACATTTTGAGTGTTGCTGGCTTGTCAATGGAGATAAATTCAGCTGACTCTGCAGAGAGTGTTATATCAGAGAGGTATATTGACCTTAGAATGTCAATGATTATGTGGCTTGTGTTTGATTCCTGTTTGTGTTCTAGGCAGGATTCTCATCTAGTTTTGCGAACTGGAGATGTGAATGTATGTTGTCATCACCTTGAAGTCAGAAGCTAGTGACTTGAGGGACACCAGTGCCAGAGCGTTGAAAGAATACGTTTGTGAAGCTTCTTGCTTGTAGTATTCTTATCAAGAGAAAACAACACACACTATTCCTGATTAAGTGAACTTACACAACAAAATAATCCATTTAATACAAGCTGACTGTTCGATATTCTCTTGGATTTATCTTCCATCTGCTTGCTTTGAACTGTGGTTGCCTCTCTTACGTACAAAACTATCAATTCTTATTCAGACACCATACTCATCAAAAAATTAACTTGGCAAAACTGTTAGACTAAAGATCTTCCAAAGGCAGATCTTTAGTCTAATAGCTTTTATTCACTTTGGCTTGTGTGTGGGTAGGACCTTGAAGCTCTCGGTCAATATTGCGGGCTTTGTGCTTGGTTGAAGATGGCTCTCGGCATATTCAAATATCCATGGGTCTTTCAAACACTTGTAACTCAATGTGTATACCCAGCCAATGAATGCTAATTATCAACATGTAGTACATTTTTTGAGCCCAACCTTTACATATATAAATCTAATCTATATAATGTGTTGTCTTGTACACATACATTTACATATATTTATCTAGTGATGTGTTGTGTGTGTGTGTGTGTGTGTGTGTGTGTGTGTGTGTGTGTGTCTATATCATAGATGCACCGCGATTTTGAATCGTGATCAGAAATGCGATTCAGAAATGCATTTCGGGATTTTTCTAGAATCGCGCAGAATCGTTTTTTTTTTTTTGAATTTTTTTTAGGCAATACGGGTATCAGATGAAAGCTTTGGTTGAGAGCATTATGACTGTGTAGTTTGCTGATTGTTTCGGGTGCGAAACACCAAAAAGTGTGTTTTCACTCAGGGAGTTGGAAGGACAAATCATGAAGAGGCCTTACCGTCGAGGGTCTACCGGCAGCCCCCGGACTCTGCCGTTGGGGGGCAATGTCCTCCAAACCCCCCACAGGGGCCCCCGAACCCCCTAGGACTTCCTGCTATATAGACACTGTAGATAAAAATGCTACCGCCCCCCCCAATATTTTTGCCCCCAACTGTATGCACATTGCACTCACATCTCTAGTGAAACGATTGCAAAAGTAATCATCATCCATACAGTTGATAGCCCAAACTGTAGGATTCACATTTACTGAAAACCAGAGCAAATGACAACTAGATAGCTATTGAAAATAAGATCTGTTTGTGTCTCATCTACTGCACTTTTGAGAGGCAAAACGTTGGTTTGACCATTGATCCCCTAAAAAAATTTCCGCCATATGCTATTTTTTCAAATTTTTTTATTTTTTTTATTTTGCGATTTTGGGGTCGGAACCGCGATTCGCACAATCGTGATTCGCGAATCGCGATTCGCTGCAACTATGGTCTATATATATATATATATATATATATATATATATATATATATATACTAGTAAAGAGTGCCCGTCGTTGACGGGCAATGGAGGCCGATCTAGGTGGCGGCTGATGATTTGGATGATGGCCGATCTCGCACATCGAATATCAAACCTTCGAGTCTTTGGAAAAATTCGAGTCTTTTGAAAAATTCGACTTGACAGTACAAAAAAAGGGTCCTTCAATCCTTTGGAGAAATTCGAGTCTTTGGAAAAATTCGATCCTTTGGAGTTAAAGATAGTAAGTTTGGGCTTGTGGTTAAACATTCATGAAAATCGTGGGGGATTTGAAGGATTGAAAAAAAAAGAAGCTGTTTTAGGTAGTCAAGAAAATTTTTCTGTTCATGATTTTTGGGTAAAACTTTGGTAATTCAAAATAAATAAGAAAGCCATGTAATAAAGATTATTGGCTAAAGTTTAAAGCACATTGAAGTGTGTGAAGAAAATAAAACCTTAACTTCAAACTTCAAATATTTGAATTTAGAGAAAGATATTTGAATTTAGTGATTGGGAGGGAGGAGAGGGAAATCTTTTTGGGGCCCACCCCCCAATGCACACAATGTGCAAATGTATGGGGATATGCACTTTCGCCATACATGCATCCCCCTCCCCATCATTTTTAGTTAAGAAAGTGTGTATGCATGGGTGAGGAGAGGAGGATGCATGGGTGCACCCATACACATGCGCACCACATGCGCACAAATAGTTATATATATATACTAGTAAAGAGTGCCCGTCGTTGACGGGCAATGATGCGATCAAAATGGGGTCATTTGCGGTGAAATGTGTGGCCTAAAGGACCACAAATGGCCTAAATGCGGTCCTATGGGTTCGTGTCAAGCCCACAAACCTGTGGACACCTCATGTCCGAGGTTCTAACTATTTTTTACTGAATCCGACCAATTTCTGGCTCGACGAGCCTAGAATCCTAGAACTACATTTAGGGTTTTTGGTTTGGAGACGCACATTTCGCTATGAAAACTGAAACGTTTGGAGTCCAGTTTAGTGTTGTAGATTCGTATCAATGTGCAGCACATGACGGAATAGACGGTCTGAAAAATGGACTTCGTTCGGTGACATTGAACTGGTTCTTGAGGATGCTGAAAAGTAGTCCATTTAGTGGGATTCCCCCCGATAGAAAGGGCGTTTCTGGACAAATGACATCAGAATTGAACTGCAAATGGTCCAGTGAGTTCGTGTCAAGCCCACGAACTTGTGGACACCTCTCGTCCGAGGTTCTGACTGTTTTCTATTGAATCTGACCAATTCTTGGCTCGACGGGCCTAGAATCCCACAACATTAGGCTTTACATATTATGTTTTAGGGTTAGGCTTTAGACACGCACGTGTGTGTGTGTGTGTGTGTGTGTGTGTGTGCTAGGCATATGTATGTGGTAAATGATCAGTCGAATATCTATGGTAAGTGATCAGCCGAATGTTTGTGGTAACTGATCAATCAGATATCGGTGGTAAGTGATGAGCCGAATGTTTGAGGTAAGTGATCAGCCGAATGTTTGAGGTAAGTGATCAACCGAATGTTTGAGGTAAGTGATCAGCCGAATGTTTGTGGTAAGTGATTTGTCAGATGTAGCTATAGTTACAATGTCGGATCTAGATTCAATAACTCGTGGATGTAACTCGTCAGATGTAAATTCTTTGGATGCAACTCGCCGAATGCAACTCATCGGATGTAACTTGTTGGATGCGACGGACGACCAATCAAGATGTGTGGATGATGCTCAGAGTGGACGATTGATGGACGATCTTGGTGACGACCGATGATTTGGATGGCAGCCGATGGTTTAGGAGGAGATCCGATGGACGTTGATGGGTGGCCGATGTATTTGTGTGTATGTATGTAGCGTCCCAAAGGGAGCCGGGAACCACGACTTAGCTTCCCAGCCTTCAACTCTTGCCATCCAAACCCACTTGACATACAAGCAGCCAACTCGCCAACAACGATCAGACTTAACCAACTTGAAGTTCCGAAAACCAACATTGAGATCCAACCTGGCGCCATGCCAGATCGGGGGTCCCGATGTGGGTGACTTCCCTCCAAGCAAGTCGCCCGACATACATCAAACTTGACCAACTCGAAGCTTCGTTACAAACGAATAACATCCATTCCAAGCAAGCGGTTTGACTTACATAAGACTTAACCAACTGAAAGCTTCGTCACGAGCGCTGGAAGCCAACCTAGCGCCACGCCAGACTGGACAGCCATAAACAAGTAACTTCCACCCAAGCAAGCCATCCAACTCAGCCGACAAGATAGAGCCAGTTCCCCAAGAGCTTAACCCATTCACGTTCATGCAAGGAACACTCAGAACCACAAGCCGCGATAGATATGGAGACAACCAGTTCCTGGACCAAATGGTCCCGACAGCATACCGCTGGCGCCACGGACCGAATGGTCCCGACGGCATACCGCTGGCGTCCCGGGATACGACCCTCAGCTATGTGCCAACTTAAAAATTTTGAAAGCGGCCTTACAACTGGCGCATTTACCGAACACTGAAACCCAGAAGGTAATCAGAGTCAGTTTGAGAAAAATCCCACTTTATTGATAAATCTGAGAAGGTTACATTTCAAGTGTGTGACCGACCCTAGTCTCCGGGGCGCTAGCATGCCAAGGCGAGAGCCATGACAACATTCCAGCAAGGGAGGCTGAGACTTGGTTGGAGCTCGCCCTGAGTCGCAACCCGCACTCCCCTATAGTATTGGTGGGATTCGACACCCCCCCCCCCCTCATACCAAGCACTCTACCCAAGCTGGTAAAGCACGTTTTTCTCTCTCAAGGATTTTCTCTTTCTAGAAAGTCATTTTCTCTCTCTAGATTTTATTGATCCCCAGGCTTCCTTTAATCATGCCTAGATCGTGTGAGGTGATCGCACATCGATCTGAGCTCTCTGGACTTTGCTAGAACCGATCAAAGATTTTCGGCCATAGGAACTTGGCGCCGGCTGGATTCTGGTCACAGTGGCGCCGGGAGCAGCAGGGGCGCTGCTGGCGCTGGGGACAATGCTGGCGCCAATGGCGCCGGAAGTAAAGCTTATGAAGATAGCTTTACAACAATGTATGTGGCCAAAGTGTGCCCGTTGATGGTGGCCGGCCGATGGGGTGTGTGTGTGTGTGTGTGTGTGCGCGGGCGCGCGAGCGTGACGTGTAGAGAGTATTTCGCATATCTTGCAAATCTCCCTCATATCTCGTCTAGTTCACATATCTTGCTTAGCTCGCAGATTTCACAGTCAGAGAGAGAGGCCGAGAGAGACCTTCACACATTTGGCATTGTTCCTGGAAGAGATATTGTCTCAATATTACGATGTAAGAATGTTGGAACTTTATCATCTCCAATTCGTAACATGTAGTCAGCAAAATTGCTCTGTTCATCTCCCGTGCCATCGAAGAAAGACATTATCCTCATTTTGTGCCAGGTGAATGATGCAAACATTAATGTTGTGATGGAGCTTTTAGGTTGATTTGAACCAACTATGGTATCACAGACTCCAGTTCTAGCAAATACAGTCTCATTTCCTAGACAATAGTTTACTCAATAGGCTTCATTATGAGGTCATCATTCTGTTGAAACATTCAAACACAACTCATGCTTTGCAAACCTGATGTGCCATCTTAAACTGGCTCAAAATCGAATTTGCTTTTTTTCATCTTACATGGACTGGAATTTGAATGCAATTTTTTGAATTCCTGTAAGCTCTTTTGAGGCCTTTAACCTCTTTCACATTTGGATTTAGTTTCCATTCTTACTAATCTTTTATGCTGAAGTTCAATGATGACGATTTATTATATCTGGGTGGTAATTCAGGCTACTATCAGACTATACACCAAATAGTTATTACCATGTGTTATGTGAGAAAGTTGCTGAAGGAAATTGTCCTTTCTCTGAGTGAAAGTTGTGCAAGAAAAATTTGATGGATGAAAATTAGGTGAGCATGGTAATAGTAGACAGTTTTTGAGCAAGTTGATCCTACAGTCGATAATGCAATCTCCAATATCTTGTGAAATGGAATTTTTTTGAACAAATTGTAAATCAATTCCTACAACAAATAAATTATACATCAAAATACACTTTCGATTGAAACTTACCAAAAGAAACTTCTAAATTTAAATAGGCCTAAACATTAAACTTCATAGTTGTTAACCTGTATGATAAACACAAAAAAGTCTATGTCAATACATTTTCTTAAATTATAAAGTTTACACTCACAACTCTCTTATTTATGATTAGTGTATTCAATCTATTCAATGTCAAAGTTAAAAGTGTATGTTGATTAGATTCACTTCATGATATATGATGATTTCTTGCATTCGGAAAAGCAAATCATAGTAGTGACTGATGATAAAGAAACCTCCAACATCTGAATAAATTAAGCTTGTTGGAGCAAGTTGTGAATCAACATCTAATGTAAATAAGAATGTTTTCATGTCGCAATTTATTTGCAAGCACAAACCTAAAGAAAGTTTGGAGCAATTAAGTTTTTCTCTATAAACTAATGTAGTGATACACTCCCAAATAAAAAGAAAAATTTGAAATATATAAAAACGAAGAAGCTAATAAGCTTCCTATGAAAAATCACGATCCAAATAAGCCTCCTATGAAAAATCACGATCCAAACGAATGCTCCGATAGAAAACAAACAATGAATGCTGCAACAGAATGCAAACGATGAATGCTAAGCTTTGGTTGTGATTCATCGTAATAAACCGATTGCTCCAATAAATGTCGCTTGCACGAAAATGGGATGCAATAAATCTCAAATGAATAAGCCAAGGAATGGCTAGATCATATATTGATTAAGTTGCAATTGAAACGAAATAGCCTCTTGCTTAGCACTTGGAAATTTTATACAGCGCCGTCACATACACACAGTCACAGCGGCAATTGGAAAGATAACATAAAAGATGAAATATAGTGGTGATTGGAAAGATGAGAGAAGATAAAAGACGATAATACATTTTCGTACAGATATTTGCGCCGAGCTTAAAATATGACATGTGAGAGAGATTGTGGCTTGTGAGAGATGTAGATTTTGCGTAGATCGTGCCCTGTAAGAGAAGAGCGCTGGTCGTGGAATGTGCTTCAGTTTGCTGTGGAGGCCAAATGGCCGTGCTAGGAGGAAACTGCACTCGGAAACACTCCCTCAGTCGTGATAGTAGACAGGTATGAAAATCAGACTTTTTTCTTGTGTGATTAAGTGAGATGAAGGTAGTAGAAGGGCGCAACCAGTCTGATGAAGGACTCTCCCTTGACACACAAACTTGTTGAATCAATTTGTTTGCAATTGATGCCATTATGAAGGCCGTGTTGAGAAACACAACGATCAGGATTGCAAATCTTTAAAAGCTTCAGTCCAGGATTAACGATGAACTCCTGACACAATCAACAGTGAAAAAGTTTAGGCGCGGCTACTGCAATGATGGATGGCTAGGAAATGCCCTCAAGGACTCCCCCATTGATGCGCTGATCTGATCTTGCCTTCTCAAAGAGTGGGCTGGTGATGAAGCCAACAAATATGATGCGCTTGGAGCCGCCTACATGCTCACCTAGACTTTTCACAATGAGTTCGAACTGGTGTTGTGGCAGTTTACCAACGGATCATGCACCTGGACTTTCATGCAGCAATGAATGTGTTTACAGGTCCGATTGTGATCCACTTGTCGCACTTGCAAGACCTTACAGTCACTTTAGATCCACTATTGCAGACCACGAGAGAGAGAGAGAGAGAGAGAGAGAGAGAGAGAGAGAGAGAGAGAGAGAGAGAGAGAGAGAGAGAGAGAGAGAGAGAGAGAGAGAGAGAGAGAGAGAGAGAGAGAGAGAGAGAGAGCAAATGACTGCAAACGACCTCCTTTGCGGTCATTTGGGAGGGTTCAAGGGAGTGCCAAAGGGCGGTCCATTGCGGTCCTAACGTTCGCATTTTTTGGGGAGGGCCTAAAGGAGGAGTAACCGTGAAAACCGAAGGGAGGAGAAATCGTGAGAACAATGAGGGCCGAAGGGAGGGACAACCATGAGAATTGTACTAGAGCGAGAGAGAGAGAGAGAGAGAGAGAGAGAGAGAGAGAGAGAGAGAGAGAGAGAGAGAGAGAGAGAGAGAGAGAGAGAGAGAGAGAGAGAGAGAGAGAGAGAGAGAGAGAGAGAGAGGCCACATAGGACCACAAAAGGACCGCAAACAATTGCAAACGACCTCCTATGCAATCGTTTGGGAGGGTTCAAGGGAGGGCCAAAGGGAGGTCCATTGCGGTCCTCAACAGTTGCATTTTTTGAGGAGGGCCAAAGGGAGGAGTAACCATGAGAACCGAAGGGAGGGGTAACTGTGAGGGCCAAAGGGAGGGGCAACCATGAGAACCGTGAGAGCCGAAGGGAGGGGCAACCCAGAAAACCGTGCTGGAGAGAGAGAGAGAGAGAGAGAGAGAGAGAGAGAGAGAGAGAGAGAGAGAGAGAGAGAGAGAGAGAGAGAGAGAGAGAGAGAGAGAGAGCATAGGGAAGGGCCGCATAGGACCATAGGGACCGCAAATGACCTCCTATGCGGTCATTTGGGAGGGTTCAAGAGAAGGCCTAAGGGAGGTCCATTACGGTCCTAAACGGTCACATTTTTTGGGGAGTGCCAAAGGGAGGAGTAACCGTGAGACTCGAAGGGACGAGCAACCATGAAAACCGTCAGGGCCGAAGGGGAGCGAGAGAGAGAGAGAGAGAGAGAGAGAGAGAGAGAGAGAGAGAGAGAGAGAGAGAGAGAGAGAGAGAGAGAGAGAGAGAGAGAGAGAGAGAGAGAGAGAGAGAGAGAGAGAGAGAGAGAGAGAGAGATCAAACGAGCAAGAGAGAGAGCGATCCAGCAATATGAGAGAAATGCGGTCCCAATGCGGCCTAAATGCGGTCCGTAAACAACTGTAAGTGACGCTGTTCGTATGTGACCACAATTGTTGACTTTTGGTCCTTTGCGGAGAGGAGGGCTGATGCGAGGGGCAATCATGAGAACGGTGCTGGAGAGAGAGAGAGAGAGAGAGAGAGAGAGAGAGAGAGAGAGAGAGAGAGAGAGAGAGAGAGAGAGAGAGAGAACCGAAGGGATGGGCATTCATGAGAACCGAAGGGAGGGGTAACCATGAGAATCGTGAGGGCCGAAGGGAGGGGGAACCTTGAAAACGATGCTCGAGAGAGAGAGAGAGAGAGAGAGAGAGAGAGAGAGAGAGAGAGAGAGAGAGAGAGAGAGAGAGAGAGAGAGAGAGAGAGAGAGAGAGAGAGGTAGCATAGGACCGCAAAGGGACCGCGAATATGAATGCAAATGACTTTCTATGCGGGCATTTGGGAGGGTTCAAGGGAAGGCGAAAGGGAGGTCCATTGCGGTCCTAAACGGTGGCATTTTTTAGGGAGGGCCAAAGGGAGGAGTAACCGTGAGAACGAAAGGGAGGGGCAACCTTGAGAACCGTGAGGGCCGATGGGGAGAGAGAGAGAGAGAGAGAGAGAGAGAGAGAGAGAGAGAGAGAGAGAGAGAGAGAGAGAGAGAGAGAGAGAGAGAGAGAGAGAGAGAGAGAGAGAGAGAGAGAGAGAGAGAGAGAGAGAGAGAGAGAGAGAGAGAGAGAGAGAGAGAGAGAGAGAGAGAGAGATGGAGCTATGGAGCAGGGATAATCCAAAATAGAGAGAGAGCTTTAGATTGAGCAAGCAAGAGAGAGTGACCTAGCAATCTGAGAGAAATGTGGTCCCTATGCGGCTTAAATGCAGTCCGTTAACGATTGTACGTGACTCTCTTTGTATGTGAATGACATCGTTGACTTTGCAGTCCTTTGCGGAGGGGAGGGATGAAGGGAGGGGCAACCATGAGAGAGAGAGAGAGAGAGAGAGAGAGAGAGAGAGAGAGAGAGAGAGACAACCGTGAGAACTGCGAGGAGGGGCAACCGTGAGAATTGAAGGGAGGGATAATCATGAGAACCGTGAGGGCCGAAGGGAGGGGCAACCGTGAGAACCGTGCTGGAGAGAGAGAGAGAGAGAGAGAGAGAGAGAGAGAGAGAGAGAGAGAGAGAGAGAGAGAGAGAGAGAGAGAGAGAGAGAGAGAGAGAGAGAGAGAGAGAGAGAGAGAGAGAGAGAGAGAGAGAGAGAGAGAGAGAGAGAGAGAGGGAGGGAGGGAGGGGCCACATAGGACCGCAAAGGGACCGCGAATATGAATGCAAACGACTTCCTATGCAGGCGTTTGGGAGGGTTGAAGAGAAGTCCAAAGGGAGGTCCATTGCGGTCCTAAACGGTTGCATTTTTCTGGGAGGCCCAAAGGGAGGAGTAACCGAACTTCTATGAAAAAAAAACCCATATGCATATTCTCCCTGTTTCTTTTAGGTTAAGGCCCAAGTTTCTCATCTCCAAAACTTACTATTTTTTGTTTTTAGAAATGACTTATTTCTTTCTGGTGAATCTTTGCTGCACTGAAAAAGCACTTGAGAGAGATCAGACATTACACGCCTGAGCAATGCATTCCAATCTATATAAGGCAATATTTTTTCCGGATTCCAACATTCATACTAAGATTTCAACCACTGGCTCATGGAGATTACATTATGATTTTGAACGCCCCAACATGGTTTATTACCTGTTGTCCGAGTATAGGCTACATCCATACTTTTTGCAAACTTGAGAATTGCTATTTGAGCTCCATGGACCATGATACAATTTGGAGTACTAATTTTTTGTGCACTACCACTGTTACTCGGCCATTGATTCAATTACATTTTGAAATGATTCATCTATCTGAGCGCTAGACTCCATGTACATTTTTCACGATGATGTCCCTGACATTGATAGGCAGGTTATCACAGCTCGAGTCAGATTGAAAAAAATGAACCCAGGGCCATCACTGCCTCATCTTTTTAGAATGAATTATGAGGCAGCTGGGCCATCACTGCCATCTATGAGATATTAAAGATTTGTGATACCTGCCGATAACCATAACATTAAAAGAGTAAATGCTATCGTCTGATTTCTATTAGACCACATGTATGTAGTGCACGTTTTGAAAGGCGGCTTTAGGTTTACTAAATCTTTATGTATGTAGAGTAGTGTTTGGATCTTTGGTGCTTTTAGAGTGATTGAGATGAAGTTTGCTTCTCTTTGCTTTGGATTTGCTTCCTGCAGCATTCGGACCAGTTCCCTCATAGAGGGACGCTCCAGTGGAAGATCATTGGTCCAGAGGAGACCCACCCTCAATACCATTAGCATCTCCTCAAGGAAAACATTTGCCAGTCTTGTGTCCAACAGTTGTTGCGCTTCACTCTTGCTCTGAATGTTGGTGTGAACCCACTTCACGATGTCCACTCCATCTACAATCAATTGAGGCTGTATAGTTTTCTTTTTTGTTACCAGCTCCAATAGCACCACCCCAAAGCTGTATATGTCACTATTCTCATTCACCTTCAAGCTGTAAGCATACTCTGCATTCAAAATCAAGACATGCCTGAGAATGACCATTCTAAAGATTTCTGATGCGATACACATTAGAGGAGTTCTAAATCCAAAAAAGACCCTTTGTGAAGATTCTTTTTATTTTTTTTCTCAATTTTTTCTCACACATGGACCAATCAAAACACTCAAATTTGAAATCTACATAACGTAACTTTTTGAGTCCACATTTTGATTCCACACTAAATATGGCATAACTTTTTAGTGGTAAGTCCGAATTTAGCGGAGTTTGGTGCATTGGAAAGCGCTTGACAAGAGCTTTCCAATGATATTGTTAGATGACATATTTTTAAGCTACGATTAAAAAGTTATGGCAAGTCAAAAGTATTACTGTTATAATATTTTCATAATATAAACTACATCTTGCACGAATTCTTAAAGGGTCCTTTTGGAGCTCAAAACTCCCCTAATGCAAGTTCTTAACCTGCAGAAAAGAAAATCAGTCAGCAAAACTGCGAATTTGCTTAGCAGATATAGAAAATTTTATAAACTGACAGAGCAGGGAAATATAAGAGATTGATTTCATGGCAATTGCAGGATATAATATGTTAGCAGAATCTAAATACACATAGATTTGGCCGTATTGCAGGAATCAAAAGAGTTGGTTAAGTGACAACTGAAGAATGCTAGTTTTTAGCAGACTCAGAAAGGTAGAAAAAAGACTTTGAGGAGGCTAGAAGGTGTCAAGTTGTGACTGAAGTGAGGAATACTATCCCTTCATGTGTTCATATTTCAAAAAGTCTGAGTTTCAATGATTATCATCATGCATCATGAAAATGCCTCATGATCCTAGGGAAAGCTTCAAGGAGTTGAATGTATATGCTGGACTAAGAGCATTCTTATGAGCTATGAGCAATAATGAGTATGAGTGTTGCTACTGCATTGACTTTGTTCAATGAGATGAGGATGAACTATAAACTGAGTGTTGATTGAGCCAAGCAATGATTTCAAATGAGCGCTGCTACTTGATTAAGTCAGAAAGAGAGTTATGAGAGGAGACAAAACATATAAAGAACGCACCGGAGCCGTCTCTTTGTGAGTACGCTATAAGATGGCTTCTGTATTTGTTCAACACAAAAACAAATTACAAAATCCATGGAAGTAGGGTGTTAGCAACAAATACTCACAAAGATGAGTTTTTCTACAAAACTGTATTTCTTTCTCTGGTAACTTGATCAAAGTGGTGTTTGTCACCTGGCCCAAGAGCGCCCTACTCCACTGATGTTTTGCAAGATTCCATGTAGACTATTCTCGATGGATTGAGTGCTAGCGAGGTAGGACAGGTTCAGACCATCGCACTCCACTGATTAGCGAGGCACATCTGGTGATTAGCGAGGCAATCAGTGAGGATCCACAGGTGATCAGCGAGGATCCACATTAGATCACCAAGGCACATCAGTGATCCCTGTCATGTAGTCTATTCTCAATGGATTGAGTGCTAGTGAGGTAGGACAAGTTCAGACCATCGCACTCCACTAATTAGTGAGGTACATCAGCGAGGGTCCACAATTGAAACACACAATTGCAACAGCTCTCTCACTACTATTTCTATCTCAGCACTCTCTGCAACATCATCTTTTCTCGTCTGCAACTTCACACCGACCTTGAGATGCTCTGTTACTACCCTGCTGATCAGATGTTGCTCTGTGAATGAGGTAGTGTCATGATTGGCACCCCATTGTAGATGCTCTCGAGGGTGGAATTCCAACCGTAGTGGCTCCCGTGGAAGGATGAGAGAGAGGATGCGCAACTATGGCACCCAGGTGGAAATGATCAGGCCATGAGTATGGGTTCAAGAAAGGAAACCTTCTGGAAAGTCCGTGGCTTCTGTTGCAGACGGTGGTAGCTTCTGCTTCTTCCAACAATTTCATATATTCTTCTCTTTAATTTCTTTGGGCATAGAATCGCTCTGCCCTCAACTGCAATTGTTCTTTTTGCTCCAGCTCCTTTTGCTTGCGTTTCTCCTTTTCCTCTCTCTCCTTCATCTTTTGCTATTGCCTTTCTTTATGCCTAGCTTCTCGCTCCTTCAACTCCTGCTCCTCCTTCAGATCCAACTGCTTTTGTATCCATTCCTTCTCTTTCTCTTCCGGGAGGAGGATGCATGGGTGCACCCATACACATGTGCAAAAGTGTACATAAGTTTAAATATATATATATATATATTACGGGTCTTCCAAGCACTTTGTAACTCAAATGTCTATACCCAACCAATGAATGCTAATTATCAACATGTACATTTGGATATATGTTGAAGGCATCTAAATCATGCTCCTACAAACACGCATGGAGACTCCCAAGCATCGTCCAATGTGAATTGCAACAAGCTTGACATAAATTTGACAACCAAAGCGATATCAAAACATGGACAAAATGAGCCTGATCTGGCATCTCAAATTTTGCTAGAGAGAATGGAAAAGGGACTAGACATGTACAGAATTTTTCCTATGATGTTAATAATGTGGACGTCTATTTTTTGTTTGAATTGTAATTAGTTCATTGGATGAACCAAATATTTCTATGTCGGGATGCTTTCATGTAAAATTTTCTATGCAACCTAATCATGGCTATTTAAAAATTCAATGAAAAGAAGTCCCCAAAAGTTACAAATGTTTAGAATCTAATTGGCAGTGACCTTTGTCACAATATTGACCCTTCGATGAAAATTTATAATTTAGATGTTTGCCAAAGAAAAGGTTGATCTCAAGAATATTTCAGTTCTATGCAATAATCTCACAATGGAGGATCTACAAACAAGTCCTATGCTCTGCAATTTATTCCCTCCTTTGTTGGCTCCATCAATTCAGAAGTGGCATGTCCTACATAAGGTTCTTAATCTATCATCCAAAGGTTCATGCTGATTGCTAATATCAATAGGTTATTCAAATGTAATTCTCTTTAAATTCAATTTCCCAATGGTATCACTAATCATACCACAACCAACCTTGGCTACATGTTACCTCTACTAGTTACTTATTTATTACTCCCAAGGATTTTATAAAAGGAAAGTGTTAATTGTTATTTGCTAGAAAATTTAGTCTCTCTTTAAGGAGCTTGACATGTTACTTACAAAGTTGCCAAGTACACCATTGGCTTTGAGTCTTATACAAAGCGCAATTGTGAGCAAAACAAGTTCACAAATAATTTTGTGCCTTTTTCTTAAGGGTCCTTTCTCCATCAATGAGGCTTAAACATTGCAAACATGGAGGTTTGACCATTAAGTTTGTGACCTTTTCTCTAGGGTCCAAGGCCTTTAACTCAGCTAACCAATAGCTTTGTAAGTTTCAACCTTTATTCTAAATGTTCATCCTCCATTGACAAAGCTCAAGATGATTTTTAATTTTGCAACTTATTTCTAGCATTCAGGGCTTCAACTTAGCTCATCATCAAGTCAAAACAACTTGCCCACATTCTTGTTTGGTTCCTTTAGTTTACCTCCAAGTAAGTTAATTCTTGTTGTAATCACCCTAGTTACCTATTATAATGTTAACCAACCCCATAATTTGTCAGATTAGTACTATGAACCACTTCATACAAATATGTTGTGGGCACCCATCATCATCTATGATTTATAGACTTTTTTTTTAAATCCATCACAAAAAGCAGATTTAGTACAATACATTATACTTGAAAATACAACAAAGTGAAGTCATATAGTAATAACAAAATTTCCTTATGTGTGGCTTTGATTTTCCACCAAGCTAGCCAGCTTTACAATTCAATCAAACGATTTTTTTATGCACTACCCATTTTTCACCATGCAGTTATTTTATCATAGAGCCCATCTACAACATAAGGATTCATTGTATTTCACCACTGCAAGCAGAAAGTGATATGATCATCTCTAGAGAATGGTTTTATGTACTTCTCAATGTGTTTCTTCATTGTGCTTGATAGGCAGGGATGTTGTGTTGCTCACTTTCCCATGCTGCTCCAATATTGACGACGTTATTGGTTCCCTCGTAGCTGACACAATACAATGGTTCTCTCATTGTTGAGTTAGATTTTGAATTTATCCATTCTAGCAGAACGTTGTTTGCTTGTGGCACAATTCGTAGGAACTCTCCGAGGGATAAGCTCATTTTGCTAGTCAATAGACTTGTGAGCAGTTATGTCTGTGGAACCTCAAGCTCCCCCATTTTGGAATGGTACTTCTCAATAGCATAAATAGTCATTAAGATATGTTCGGGGTGAGCCTACTGGTGGTGCTGGAACTTCTGTGGCTTGAGGTTCTGCATGTTTTTCCTTGGGCTTTTGCAACTTCCTCCGCTTGGGCTTCTTGTATCAAATGGCATATTCTCAGATATTTCCGTCCTTCTTCCTTGGCGTTAGGACATAGTCCTGCTGCCAAGGGTTGATCATCTGCCAATGATATTGAGGATGATGGTGATGGTGCCACTCCCTTCCATTTCTGGGCTCGTGTAACCACTAGCACCGAAACATGGAGAATTGGAGAGTTTCGTGGCAACCTTCCTAGAGCTGCTCAAGTTCAATGGTGCACTTGCTCTAGGTCTTAATGGGTAGTTCTTGTAACAATGCCTGTATCCACATTCTTGGCAGAAGGGTGTATACATGCCCTTGTGGGGACATTCGGCAATTCTATGCCCTTCTCGTCATCCGTAGCAGCCATAAATTCTCCCACCTTGGCTTTGAGGTTGGGCAGCGTAGGTAGCAAAATACTCACATATGGCTCATTAGGTCCATTAGAGGAAGTTTAAACACAAAAAGGGCCTTTTGTCAAGATTCCTTTTTCATTTTTTATTCACTTTTATTCACTTCTTTTGTACATGTCGCCCAATAGTTTCTTGACATAGTGGCTCTAATGTATTATTACTTCTTTGAGTCACATTTTGAGTCTACACTAAAAATGGCATATCTTTTGATTGCCATATCAGAATGCGACAAAAATTGGTGCCCTAGAAAGCGCTTGATGAGCGCTTTTCAATGATATATTAGATCTCATACTTTTGAGCTACTACTAAGAAGTTATAGTGATTTAAAGATACTGGTTGAAAATAGTGACAAAATGCAAAAGAGATGTTGGCATGAATTCATATTTGGCCCTTTTTGAGCTCAAACTTTCTCTAATGCATGCCATTGTTGTTGCTCAGGTTGGGGTGAAACGTCATGTTCTGTTGCTATCAAGTTTACTTGGGCCACTTGATTGTTAGCTAGCCCTGGAGGTGCAGGTAATGCCATGCGCTGCTGGTTCATTGGTGGTCCAAACCGCGGTGCCACATTAGTGCCCCCTGATGATATAGATAAGGGGTCTGATATTGAGCCCTCTTTTGCTGGATAACTGGGGAGTTAAATGGGTAGAACACTATTTCATGCGATGATGTGTTGCATAGATGGCAATACCGATGTGTCAGTTTGAGATTTTGCTTCAAAACTAGACACTCATTGGCTGTATGGTTCTAGGTATAAAATTGGACACCATACATTCTCCCGTCATGGGTACTGTAGTTGGTTCTGATCTGGTAGAGTGAATGAAGATGCTACAACACTTTGCAAAGCCTTCAATTTATGTTAAAATTGGGATGTAAGTTGTTTCATCTGCTGTTTGTGGAGTTTTGTAATTTTATCCATCAATAGATTGTTCGAGATGTTGGAAGCATTGGAGGTCAATGCAACCAAGGGAGTGGAATGATGGATCATTGGATAGTTATGCCATGAGTCGTCATCTGATCCTTCATCTTCTTCTCTAATGGTATCTTCCATGGGTTCCTATAATGTAGCATACTACTCCCGACATTTAAGCTCTCTTCTGATGCTCCATGGTAATCCTGCTAGGAACCACACAATCACCGTATGATCGGGAGTCAGTGTTGTGTTGCACTCAAATCGTATATGTTTGACCTATTCTATGTAGTTTGAGACCCTTTCTCAATTTCCCATCTAGATTTTGCTCAGTTGGAGAAATGGATCTAGGAACTTCCTTGGTTTAAAGTGGGTGATGAAAGCCTCTTTAACCCCTTTCCACATGGCATTTCCTTTGGCCGATTGGTTGAAAAACCAATCACGGACTACAGCTACCAATGACATGAGAAACAACTCCAATTTTTTCTCAGGAGTCTGTTCACCATAGATCTCGCACGCTTGTTCATAAATCTGGAGGAATCTGATAGTATCAATTGATCCATCATATTTTGGCATCTTGAGACGATGTGCTCTCTGGATCGCTTGCAAGGTTACTACAAGTATGGGTTGGTCCATCAGGTCCATTATAACTGGTCCTGCTTTGATCTCGATCTGTGCGGTTGCCCCTCTAGGGTGGTTTGGTGCTCGATTTCCAACTCCTCTTGGTACTGCTCATCCTAATCTCAGATTCATCCATCGAAGAAGTCCAGGGATACTGGATCTTGATGGATGTGAAGAATGCAACCAGGATCTGTTGGGATTTGATTAGTTCAACTGGCTATTAGTGTGATTCTAGCCTCTTTCTCCTTGATATCTCTATGATCTTTGCTTGGATTGGCCTGAAATTTTCATGGTAGTCAGATCCGAAGCAAATCTAGTGACTGATCCTATCTGCAAAGGTTCATCATTCGAGGGTTGATTGTGCGAGAGTCTTCTTTGTACTATTTTGTAGACAAAAATTCTGATATCTTGAGATGTGATGGGAACTAACTCTTGACCTCTTAATTATAGCTGGATCTGGAGTGGATCTGGCTCTATATGAAGTGGCAAAGCTTAACTTTTGCAGATCTGGAAGTTATTGATGCCTGAACAGGTATTTAATCATTTTTTTACTTATATATTCATCAATACTTCAAATTAACTCTCGCAGACTATCTCCCAGATGTAAATCAACCTTTTGAACTCAATTTTCCTTGGTTGTAGTGGTGAGTGCTATATACTCGCCTTCAATGGATGAGAGTAAGATAGTGTCTTGCTTCTTTGAGAGCCAAGATACGACTCCTTCTTCAATAAATTTCACAAGTGCATTTGTGAACTTTTTATCAATCTTGTCATCTGCAAAATCTGAATATGAAAAACCAATCAAGCAATTGTTATCTCCTTGATATATGATGCCAAAATATAGAGTGCTATACATGTATCTAAGCCCTCTCTTGGCCAATTTCCAGTGATGGATAAAAGGAGATTGCATAAATTGACATAAAACCTTAGATCAAGTCTAGTAATGGTAAGCCAAATCAAGGAGCCTATGAGACTACTATAGAGGTTGATGTCCTCAAAGGATCTTTCATCACCATCTATGGGATCTCTTACTTGGTGCCAATGCTCTCGCACTTATCCATAGGAGTGCCAATGCTCTCACACTTATCCATATTAAAGTTTTTAAGAAAGGAAATAGCATACTTGTATTGAAAAATAAAGCAATAAATATATGTCATAACTACTTCAAGACCCAAGATATAGTGCAAAGGGCCAAGATCTTGCATTTTGAATTCTTAGACTCATCAATGAGCTTGATATTGTTTCCACAAAAAAATATGTCATCTACATAAAGCACAAGGATGATCATATCACGATCAATAAACTTGAAGTACAAAGATGGATCATACTCTCTAAGAGTCAAATCTAGTGAGAGAAAAAAGTATTAAGTCAAGAATATCAAGATCTTGAAGTTTGCTTGAGACCATACAAGCTTTTGAAGAGTAGGCAAACCTTGTCTTCTCGGCCTCGCATGATGAATTACTTGGAATGGTGCATGTAGATCTCCTCCTCAAGGTAGCCATTGAGAAATGCATTAGTCACATCTATTTAATAAATGAACTAATGAATTTTCACAATACTAGCTATGTAAAATTCCACTTGATGATGTGGCTCATGACATATGTCTAGATGCTTATCCCTATGCCTAATATTGTAAATTCCTCACACAAGGTCTTTTGGCATCTTTGCAAGTGAGTACAAAATGTACATTAGCTTTGTAGAGAGAATATAGGACTATTTTTAGTATGTTTTACATTGTTGAGCGATCTCAAGATCTTGAGGCCAATCCTAGGGATGATGGCCTATTTTAGGGTATTGAGTTTAGGGGTAGGTCACACATAGTTGAAGGGTAACCCTAAACCCTAAATTTGAGATGGACATGTATATAATTCATCATTCAACATAAAGCCTCCATTTGTAGCCATGTTGAAATGATTGATTCAAATCTTCAAACTTGTTCCAATGCACTAAGCACTCTCTTGATCCTCAAAAAGAATTCACAAAGATATGGAACTTTATTGATGTGAACATGGTCAAAGACTAAGGTACACACCACGTTGAATACATGCT
>CM055095.1:38361304-38546140 GCA_029204225.1 Diphasiastrum complanatum | reverse complement strand
AGACGGAGATAGTTGTCACGCGTAGGTTTGTTCCCATGAGAGTGATAGTTTAGTTCAGATTTAAACATGAATGGAGGATTCACATTTATCTCTACATCCATTAATCCTACTCTTTAACACTACAAATCCCTTAACACTACACATCCACAACAAAGATAGCTTACTCTTTCTCTCTCTCCCTTTCTCTCTCATAAAAGGTATAATAACATACAATTCCAATAACACTCAGATCCAACAATTAGCAAAATCCAAATAAGCATGAGAGATGGAAGAAAAGTGATAGAGAGCAAGGACATTCATCAATCCATTTCTGAAGATAATCAATCTGCTTTATTGAAATGAGGAATATGAGGAGCAACTCAAGTTGGTCACTTCTTATAGTAGAGAGGAGGACCCTGGCCTCTGAATCTTATTGGTCCAGTCTCACCTCTCTTTTTATTCAAATTTAAAAACGTGTGGGAACCATCAAAATTGGAGGGAAACCCAACTATATTCACTAACTTGACATTTAGGCCTTGCGACATTAAAAGTCCTGCAAAAAGGCCTAAAGTCCTTTTATTAACTTTTAACTAATCAATCAAATAATTGTGTGATCATCGGGTTGGACTTACACACTCAAGGTGCCAAATCCCTCTCACTTTTTAACTAGGGTTAGGGCTGTCTTGAGATCCGCAACCCTCCAACACTTTGCTAGCAGAGTTCTGTTTGTCTAGAAGGATCTAGGTAAGGCTCTCAACAGATAAGTGAGCTACTTCTCTGTTGACACTACATTTTCTGCTCCAAAATTGTGTAGGGAAAGGAATAGATTATTCATATTCCTTACAAACGAAGTGAGGTCTTTGCCATCCCACTGCAGGTTTGTCAGCTAATCCTCACACTTGACCTGGCTACACTCTCCAAAGAAAAAGAGATGTGGGATACACTACTCACGAGATTTCAGACGAAATCACGCTGTCAGATAATGTAGGCATCTCCTCGGTGCCATCTACCTAGGGAATAATCTCTCACCCTTTAGTATCAACGAGGTCTTAACTTTCCATGCTAGAAAGTTAGATCCTGATGAATCCAAAACTGTACAAATCTTGGACTGTATGATGTTGATTGAAGCCATTGCTTCTGAATGCGTGTTCACTTGTTGATGGTTGTTTGCTTAAATGCTTAGCCCCTTGGATCTGATAGCTTTTTGGCTATGTTAGACTTTGACAAGGTAGGCTCTGATACCACTGATGCAAAAAATGCGCTCAAAAAAATTCAAATTCTAGCTGAAACTTTGGTGACAAACTGATAAAAGGATAAAAATCTCGAACGATTCGCGAAACTCAAATTATTTATGTTCAAGAATAATTCATGTTGGATCAATCAGGATCTATAACACGACGAAACGAAACGAGACTAAATCTAGAAGAAAACGAAACGAAGCGAAGCGAGGTGAAACTTAAACGAGCTCTGACATTGATTCATGTTGGAAGCATAGAGATCGTGAAACAAAACAAAACAAAGCGAAGAGTTCGCGACAAGATCAATCAGGCTTTGTAATGAGACGAGATGAAACGAAACGAAACGAAACTTAAGTGAGCTCTGAAATTGATTTACCCTTATAGCCAAGTGATCGGGAAGAAAAGCGAAGCGAAACATGAAACAAAAGGATTTGCGAACGAGATCAGTTATATTATGTATCAAACAGAAAGTATATAGTCGCATCGTGTAACTTCCAGATTAGAGAGATTAAATATCTACAACCAATCGCGAATTACAAGAGTGGCAGATTAGCCACGATCTAGAGTACTTCTGCTGATGTCATGATATCTCATCAAATATTTGTACCCCATGGTACTTGGCTGATCTTCTTGGTTAGTTGAGGAGCACGACTGATTTTGTGTTGTGTGGTGTCGTGTGGTGTCATGTCATCTTTTTTCAAAAGTTTAGGTTTGAAATCTAACAAAGCTTTGCCAATAGAAACATTTTGTTTCTTCAGCTCCCTCTCAAAGCATGATAGCTTGACGACTCCAAGACTACTCCTTGTCTAAGCCCTTTGTGAAAATGTCAGCAACCATGTCTTTTGTTCCAATGAAGGTGGTCTGTAGCATCTTTTTCCCAATCAGATCTCTAATCAAATGGTACTTGATTGCAATGTGCTTCGTCATTGAGTGAAACACAAGATATTTTGTCAGATGTGTTGTCCATCTACAAAACCAGAGGTTCATTTCTTCTTTCGCCCAATTCGTCAAGGAACAGTTTGAGCCAAATTATTTCGTTGGCCATCTTTGCTATTGCAACGTACTCTGTTCCGAAGGATGATTGAGTTACAATGGTCTGCATCTTGCTGACCCAGAGAATTGCAAGCGGACTTGTATTCTGTATTTTTGTCTTCTGACTTCTTGTCTTGCTTGTATTATGCATCAAACAGAAAGCATATAGTCACGTTGTTAACTTCCAGATTTTTGTGTATATTTTTCTCCATTTCTGGATGTACTTTTTGGTTGAATATAAAGGATTTGAGGCTATGGATCAATAGAGCTATGTCTCAAGTTTAATCTAAGCCAATTTTCATCCAATTTCTTTAAGATTTCTCAAAGTCATGAAGGTTCTTGATAGGTAGTTGCAATCTAGTCTTTGGGTAATTTTGGAGGTAAGATGGAAATAAAGATAGCGTGAATGGGAGTCTTTTTATCTATTTAATACACATGTCTCAAAGTCTAAAATTTTTTTGTGTTGTCTTTTGTGGATAAGAGTAGTCCTGAACCAAAAAATAAAATCCACATGATTCCTCTTCACACCCCTCTTGCTAACATCACCTTAAAAAAATCAGAAAAAAAAATACATCCTTCTAGCTTAATGCCTCTATTGACGTCCATTGCCATCACCAATCATTCACGTTTCAAAAAAAAATCCTTGACCTGCCTATCACTCGCCACTCTTGCCTCCCTTTGCATTTCTTTGGTTGTATAGTAATCCCCCCCCCCCCCCCCCAAAAAAAAAAAAAACAGCCTTGGTTCTTGACATACGTTTGTTGTCTTAATTTTTGTCTCCCTTCCATGCACTAGCCCCCCTTTCCCAAAGGTCCATATGAAAGAGAAATTCACCTCATTATTTTACGGTTCTAAAACTTTTATGAGCACACCAACGCAATAAAGAAACAAATGATCAAAAAAATTTCGTATACATTTTGCAGATTTTGTATGGTTACATATCTTTTGCTGCAATCATTTTATGGACTCCAATTTTTTATAAGATATGATTAATGTCTTTCTTCGTAAAGCCCCACCAAAGTTATTTTTTTCATTTTCTTTTGTCAATTTTTCTCCTCTATTTGCGATCGGAGTCCGATGCGATCAATAGCAAAAGTATTTAACTTAATGTGCCCAGTGATGTGCAACCATCTTTACTTTTGTTTCACTACTTAATATAATTTTTTTTAACCCAATTCTAACTTGTTATATGTTTTCTATTTCTAGTTTTTGAGCTAAATTTGTAATTGCACCATTTGAGCTCGAATTAGTGTGGTAAAAAAACTGTTTATCAGCTTAGCAAGATCTACATTGTGGAAGTGTTACTTTTATTACAAAATGAACATCTTGTATTACATGTAAGCCGATTAAAATTTAATTTACATGAAGGAGACACTTTAGCATCAAAAGATAATGTATCTCTCAAGGACTCCTTTAAGACCCAAAAAGATTCTAGGTACTTGTCAAAAGCAATAAAGAAATCTCTTGGTATCCAAAGTTTGGATATTCATTGGAAAGGGCATTCTAGCAATAAGGATTCTTGGGACTAAGTTGATTCAATCGGATAGAAGAATTTAGACCCATTTTTTTATGTTGAGGTCAAAATTGAAATAAGTGGGGAAGAATGCTATGTTCTTAACATGCATAGTGGTATTTGGCCCAACCTATACTATAGGGTAGCCCTTAATTGGAGATTGGAGATAGTGACGGCCTTATCTGGCTAAGGCATTATCTCATGCAAGAGTTGTTGTGGATGATTACCTATATCGGGTACTATAGCTTGCATGTCTATATATGAATCTTGAAGGAGAATCTACATGTCGTACGAAGAGCAACAAGTCAAGCTTATGGTATAGTACGTGTAGCGCAGGCATCCCAAAGGGAGCCGGGAACCACAACTTAGCTTCCCAGCCTTCAACTCTTGCCATCCAAACCCACTTGACATACAAGTAGCCAACTCGCCAACAACGATCAGACTTAACCAACTTGAAGTTCCGAAAACCAACATTGAGATCCAACTTGGTTCCATGCCAGATCGGGGGTCCCGATGTGGGTGACTTCCCTCCAAGCAAGCCGCCCGACATACATCAAACTTAACCAACTCGAAGCTTCGTTACAAACGAGTAACATCCATTCCAGGCAAGCAGTCTGACTTACATCAGACTTAACCAACTGAAAGCTTCGTCACGAGCGCTGGAAGCCAACCAGGTGCCACGCCAGACTGGACAGCCATAAACATGTAATATCCACCCAAGCAAGCCATCCAACTCAGCCGACAGATTAGAGCCCGTTACCCAAGAGCTTAACCCATTCACGTTCACGCAAGGAGCACTCAGAACCGCAAGCCGCAACAGATATGGAAACAACCAGTTCCTAGACCAAATGGTCCCGACAGCATACCGCTGGCGCCACGGACCGAATGGTCCCGACGGCATACCGCTGGCGTCCCGGGATACGACCCTCAGCTATGTGCCAAGTTAAAAATTTTGAAAGCGGCCTTACAACTGGCGCTTTTACCGAACATTGAAACCCAAAAGGTAATCAGAGTCAGTTTGAGAAAAATCCCACTTTATTGATAAATCTGAGAAGGTCATGCCAAGGCGAGAGCCATGACAACATTCCAGCAAGGGAGGCTGAGACTTGGTTGGAGCTTGCCCTGAGTCGCAACCCGCACTCCCCTATAGTATTGGTGTGATTCGGCACCCCCCTCATACCAAGCACTCTACCCAAGCTAGTAAAGCAAGTTTCTCTCTCTCTAGGATTTTCTCTTTCTAGAAAGTCATTTTCTCTCTCTAGATTTTATTGATCCCCAGGCTTCCTGTAATCATGCCTAGATCGTGTGAGGTGATTGCACATCGATCTGAGCTCTCTGGACTCCGCTAGAACCGATCAAAGATTTTCAGCCATAGGAACTTGGTGCCGGCTGGATTCTAGTCACAGTGGCGCCGGGAGCGGTGTTGGCGCCGGGAGCAGTAAGAGCGCTGCCGGCGCCGGGGACATAGCTGGCGCCGATGGCGCCAAAAGTAAAGCTTGTAAAGGTAGCTTTACAACAGTACGCCTGAAGGAATTGGAACAAAAGCTAAGACTAAGTCACTCACAAAACTTATGTTATTCTTGAAGTTTTAACATAAAGTAGGAGTTCCTATTGGATATGTAAAAATAATACCCTATTTTGAAACTTAATAATATGTGACAACAACAAAGAGTGCCTAGTATAGTAACAATGACATTTTCATTGAAGTCATAAATTTAAACAACTTTGGAGAGTGCCAATCAATTCATGTTTTATGATCTCAAAGTTTCAAGGTACTCCAATAGTAGATTATAATCAGTTTTTCGAAAATATCTAGTGGGTGCGTTAGAAATTAAAGATGGTACTCTAGAATCATCAAGTACGACTAGGTGGATTTGGTGCATAAGAAACTGGGGAAATCACTAAATCCATGACACCAAAAATGGCAGCAAGGGACCTTGGCACCCAAACAATTGGCAATGACCCAAATGGATGCTCAAAAATTCTGCCTATAAGCAGGAGTTGGAGTTTCCTGGAGAGACGCAACATATATACACAAGTTGTTTACTTGTACACCGCTTCCTCAAAGTATATAAGATAGTAGCTGTTTTCAATTCGTTTTAAGATTTGACAGAACTATCCATTAGTTCCATCCTCTGTCTCATTCTAGCTCCCCACGATGACCCTCCAGATATGTGCACCTGCCTACATACTGGTTGAACCTTCTGCGTCAGCCCGCTGAGCTGATCTCTCCATTGGGCTCGGTATACATGTGACGATGCAGTTTGCCATCTTGTGGGTGTCCCTTTCTTAGCCTTAGCGAATGCGAAGTTGGCCCACTGGGGATTCCTGAGTTGTTCGTCATACTCAGATTTAAGTTGGGCATCAGAAAGAGTTTGATAGGCCTCCTTTACCTTGATGAAGCGAGTTGTGGCCTCTGCTGCATCAGCGGCTGTGCATAAATCAGGATGATGCTGGAGGGCTAGCTGGCGAAACGCAGACTTGATTTCGAGCACTCCCACATCCTGGTTGATTCCCAGAATATCGTAGAGGGTAGGAACAGCTTCAATGTGAGAAACTTCACTCTCACTGGCCGAAGCATAAATATTAAAGCTTAGGCGTCTACACTTGCTAACAGAAATGCGTTTCTTAGCAAAGAAACCTTTCGTAGGGTTGGTATTAGAGAATAATGAAGCGGAGGATGGATATAGATCAAGCGATTGACATGCAATTGTTGATGCCAGAGTGGTACAAGCTAGTGCCATCTTAGTGCTTTTTGCTGCTCTGAGAGAACAACTATAAGGTTTCTACACCGAGACTAAGCCAAGTGCATTTTTCACTTCTTCCGAATCCGAAGGAAGAGTGTAGAAAGCGAATGCAGATGAGAGAGCTGAGAAGCAAAAGCAGAAGAAGAAAGATTATGTAGGCAGGCAGCAGCGGAGAGATAAGAGATAAGAGAAGACTTTTGAGAGAGCAGTGTTGGGCGCGACGTTCTGTGTTGTGTGATATTACGTGAATGATACTTATTGTTATTATAGTGTTTTTTGAACACTTGGTCGCCAGCCGCCGCTGGTGAAGTTCACCATAGCGGCATTGGCCCGGTGAATACAGTATACGTAACCGTATTACTAGCAACTTCACCATGCTCAATTTCACTATGGTTATTCACCACGATATGCTAGGCCAGCCAGCCAGCCACGATATGCCAGGCCAGCCACACATGTTTTTATGGGGGGTAGTCATAAATGTCATTTTTTATTTTTGGGTGCCAGGTAGTTGATGTGGCACCTGAGCAGCTTGGGAGGTAGTTGATGTGGCACTTGAGCAGCTTGGGACATAATAGGATAATCATAGTACATAGAGTTTATGCTGGCCTAATATGCCTAATACCTATAAGGCTATACCCCTTCATAATACATACCCCTTCCTGGGTGCTCATAGGAGTGAGAGAAAATGCATGCCTTAGAATGCATGCCCATGAAATTTTGGGTGCTAGCAAAATTCAAGGTGACCAAACATCTTGAATCAGGTCAAATTTTTTGTGGGCACCCAAAAGCCCCAGCCAAGCTCTAGCAATGCTGGGTCTGGCCCAGACCCAAACTCCCCCACGTGTGTGTGCATGCATTTAAGGCCCATTGATCTCCAAGTTCCTCTTAACATATTTCTAAGAAACCATTTTAAACCCCACCTCAATAAAAAGAGAGGAGAGTATTGTCATCTAGGATGAGAGTGCCTCAACCACAAGCCCCACCTTCATCAAATAGTGTAGAAGATAGAATCAAATTGGAGATATGATGATCCCACTAATCAATGATTATCTTACACCATTGAATGAGGATAGGCCCCTACATGTAGCCATAGTCTCAATAATAAATAAGTTCATTGATAATTATTGAGATATGGTTAGCACATCCCGTCACCACAATTTTTTCTACACCCTTAGTAGATGGAAGAAGTCCACATTTGTTATAGTAGTAGCTACATACAAGGTAGGGCAACTTTTGCACATGGTTCATGAACCCTAGAGTAGTTTCCAATAGGAAGTGGTCAAGTGGAAGAGGGATCTACTAGGCTTGGAATCTAAAGGGCATAACCTTTATTAGAAGGGTGCTACTTTAGGTCTTCGTTTTTGCATACCTTTTTGAGAAAGCTTGTTCTTGCCTTGACTTCCGCCTTCTCACTGTGCATTATGTATAGCTTTTGCTCCTTCTAACCTCAGCAACATTGTTTGTGCATTGGCTTTTTTGAAAAGCATGTCCTTGCTTTGCATTCTATTTACTGCCCTCGCTTAGCTTTTACTTCGTAGTTTTTTCAAATAGCCTATCCCTGCTTTGACTGCCTGCCCTGCTTGCATATATACTCCTAGGGATTGGAAGTGGCCCTGGCCAAAGCAACCGACCTTTTTCTATAATCGGGGTAATCTCTTTCTATTGTCAATATGATGGTTCCCCAAGAATCTTCTCCTCCTCTGCAACTCACAAATTTCAATCCTGTTGTTCGGCATGGAGAAAAGAGACTTGCTTCACCTTTAGACCAACCTCCTCGTGTTTCCCCTTCATGTGCACGTTGTAAAGCTCATGATGTTGCGGAATCCTTGGTTGTTTCCTCCAGCACCATACTGTCCACCCCATATTCGCCACCACGTTTCTTCCTCTCTTTCAGTTTCTCCACCTTCCTCTCCTCTCCTCCATGTTCCTTGTGTGGGTGGGTTGTGATTGCCTTTATGTGGAAGGTGCCGGTCAAGGTGCATGTCTTACTCGCCATCAAAACGCTTGCCTATTTTTCATTAGCAGCTTGCTTTAACCAATGTCAACCTTGCACCTCACCCTACTTCCACTTCGCCACATGACTCGGCTTCGCTCCCTTGATATTCTAGCCACCTTCCACTTAGGTTTTCCCCGTCCTTGTCTCTATGCACACATACCCTTTGCCATGTGCTTAGATGTCCAAAGAGCTTTGTCCTTACCTTTGTCTCATTTGGCTTCCAACCCTTCTGATACCACAGCTTGGCATGCCATTTTGCTTTTTCCTCTCTAATGTTTGCCTCTGCCTCCTCAGGGTGATGATGATGGTCATTGGGAATCTCGCAACAGGATTCATTGCTTTTTTTTCCTTTTGCCTTGGAAACTTATGGGTGCTTGCATAAGAAATTCGATGATTTTCTATCAACTTGTTTAGGATTTGCAGCGAAGCTTCAAGGACGTGGTGCCTCACCTTTATCTATCATTACGTCCTATTATTGTCAATGAATTTCTACTATTTTACAACACATTCCAGCACTTGCAATACTTTGACGTGTCGTAGTTGCAGGAACGGTTGCTTCATAGCTTCCTAGACTACCTAAACTTGCAACTATCTTAATTAGCGACTTACATCAAGCAATAGGCTTTCAATAGCTACTTTGTGAAATTGTTACTTTGTCATAGTTGATGTACAGTATCTCAATTCACCTTATGGCCTTTATACTTTCTACATGCATTCCTTTGTACTTCGATGAATTTTCCCATCTTTTATTAATAACAACAAAAGTTTCTTCTACAAACATTTAGCTTGACAGGTTATTAACCCACATTTTTTCATTCTATTTATGAATGTTAAAGCCTCATACACCTCTAGCAAGATCGTCCATTGGAATTATACAAAGATTTCTCAAATATGGGGCTTTAATATGGCTGTTTTTTTTAAATCTTTCACAATTCTAATTTAGAAGGCAATCTTGAATAATGGCTCTCAATTGAATGTTGTGTGTTTTTTTTTTTTTTGAGTGAAAGACGTGGAGATCTTTTGCAACTTCAATGTTGAGTCAACTTCAACTAGCCTCCAAAATACCACACAAGGTGGGACTAGGACTTACCTCTAAGGGCCCCTTATTGGCCCATGTCTCAAGGACATGCCTTGTATTTTTTTTTTTTCAAAATTCTCATAATGGGCCATAAATATCATGTTGTCTGTCCCCACTAAAAGCCATAGGGATGTTCAACTCCACCTCCCCAACTCAAAAAATAGGCATGTCAAAATCATATACAAAGATGTGTATGCATATATTACAAAAACCATTCATACTAATATAGATTCACACACACAAAATTATTTACACCTACAATTCATTTTTAGTATATATTAAGTTATTAAATAGGAGAGTATGAATCTTAATAACTATGTATCCATATTAGCTCAAGATGGCCGGTGTATGTAGTACATGGATGGACAATCATTCATTAGTTTAAAATGTTTTTGATTGAAAAAACTATCATATAGTTTCACAATATATGACTTTAAAAATGGTCTATATATACATATGATATTAACTTTGTTTAAAAAGATAGTGAGATGGGGTGTTGAGTAATCAATACTAGATATTAACATAACCAAACCCTAGTTGTATAATTAACCAACATTTTGATGCACTATTTATATTACAATAGTGACCGTGAAATATCCATCGGCATGAATTTTTAGCTTTTGGATGGATTTGGACATGGTCTAAGAAAAGTCTATCCTTGGTAATAAACATATATCTTATTAGATCAAATATACTTGACATGGATATAACTTTGAAGTTGCCTTGCAACTTTTTCCATTTGATCCAACTTAGCTTAAAAGGCACCTTGAATGCTAGCCAAAACTCCAATAGGAGCTGAATTCTATGTGATCCATAAGGGTTCCATAAGTGGTTTTTTGCTATTTCAAAAGTTTCACTTTGTCTTCAATCTTTGAGGAGTTTGACTACTCAACATCACATGCATAGAAAAAAGTACATGTGTTACATGTCAGCATTATCAATTGTTCAAGCAAAATTCACTATGACTGTTGGCAGGTTTTTGTAATCATGTTGGTTCTAGCTCCTCAATAGTCTTAAGAATTTCAAAGACAATCTCCTATATAGAAAATCCAAGGGTCCAAGACTCAACAAAATTATCTAGTGCTTGGGTTTCATGTATTGCTAGCTAAAAGCAGTTGCATTCTAGGGACAAGCCATTACCTTAATGTGGGCTTCTACACCCTACTCATGAAATTTCTAGGAAGTTCTCTCTCATAGTGTTTCATGTCCTAACAAGTATGTGATTTGCTTTGCTGAAATGGATTTCTCTTGCCTCCAAACAAAATCTCCTTACAAATTTGAGATCATAAATTCCTAATCTTATAAAAAGTTCCAATGTTAAGCTAATTTTTTCACATCCTAGTCCTAAACTTGAAACACAAGAGACATTGAAAACTACCAAAAAATTTGCACCAAAAGAGATTATAGATACTTAGAAAATAACTAACTATCTTGGTAAATAGCTGAAACTGAATATGTGAGAAAATATTCATGATCTCAATAAGTGCAACAAGATAAGAGATGTAGATAGGCAAAGCTTCCAGCATGTTCTTGGCCATAATTGTGCATAATATAAATCCATAATATAATCCATCATTCGAAACTAATGATTTTTTTGCAAGAAAAAGATAGATCTAGTCTTGAGAATGACAAATCCTTAAGGCGCACTTGACCTCACATAAAACAAGATCAAATATATGTGATAATGTGAGTACTTTCTTATCAATTGAGACCTGCAAGCGGCAAGAATCTGCAAAATTTACATAGAAAGTAAAGCCATTAAAATTGGAGAGATACAAAGACTATCACTCACAAAACTTGGACAAATCTGGCAAAAGAAACAAGCTTATGATTGTCGCATTAAACCAAGATATATTATACATAAATCATCATGGATTGCCACCTCATAACTCGATCATCATGATCTTCATTGCCACCTTAGAAAAATATTGTTGGATAATTCAGGAACGTGTGGCTTTGTGGTAATGAAACCAACCAGTAAAAAACATTATCGTTACAAAAATCAATCCACGGATCATAGTGAAGTGAAGCTATAATTCACCAGTTATATTTGAGATTGGTCAATTTCAATCACTCAATGAGCATAAGGACTAAAACCACATGGTAGGTAGTAAATTTGAGTTGTCTTGATGTCCTAAATTCAATATTTGTCAAATTTGATTTATTGACAGCACTTCAAGAGTTCTTATGCTAAGAAACCAAATCTTGCAAAGCATGAGTAGTAGTAATGAAATTGCACAAGAGTACGTGCTTTGGATCAAGTCTCTCAACAAAAAATTAGCTTCTATTGGGGAGCAGATTCTAGATAATGAACTTGTACAAGTGATCTCAATGGCTTAGGAGATGAGTTCTCCAATTTGGTTAAAGGTTTTTCCATCCAAGACACTTTGCTATCAATTGATAAGCTCCATAGTCTACAAGTGGCTGAAGAGTGTAGGATGCTCCATGCAAAAGCTAGAATGAATTCCTTATCATTGCAAGATGGAGATGAGAAAGTAAATTTATCATTCAAGGGCAAGAAGAAGATTAAGGAATTCAAGTAGGATCAAGCAAGTGAGGCCAAGGAGGAGGATCAAGCATCAGTTCAAAGGGGAAGATAGACAAGTCTAAGTTAAAATGCTTCTTTTGTGGAAAGAAGGGGCATTATGCACCCGAATGCTACAAGAGGCAAAGAGCACAAGAGGAGGAGAACAAACAAGGAAACCTTGCACATGAAGAGGAGGAGGATGAAAGAGATCTATCCTTCATGTAACTACATCCTCACAAACAAACAATAGCAACTCAAGGGAAGAATGGTGGATTGATAGTGGGGATGCTCCCACATGACTTATTAAAAGGACTTCTTCTTAACCCTATACTCTTTCAATAATGCTAAATTTTTTGTCCTTAATGCAAGTGATGAAGATTGTAGGATAGATGGTGTTGGTACCATCTCTTTATCTCTAATATACTCTAAAAGTATGGATCTAGACAATTTCCTTTCCATCAATGACAAAGAACTTGCTAAGTGTTGGTCAACTTTGAGCATGGGGTTTGTTCAATCATGATGAATGAAAAATGAATTGCAAGAGGATTTAAACAAGGGAGATTGTTTAAATTGGAGGCTTATGTTACTATTGAGAGTGCAAGTAACAATTTTGATGACAAGAAGCTTGCAAGGATTGAGGAGGAGCATCAAAGAGAAGAAGATTTTGAGGATCAACCTCAAAACCAGAGAGCTCCAAGGAGGACCTCAAAGACAAAGGCCAAGTCATCAAATTGCATGCAATTTTTCCATTCAAGTATGCATCTTGCAAGGGCTGGTGAAGAGCATTGGAGAGTCTACTATCTTTGAATCCTTCTTGGAGAGTATTAGTAAACATGAAATGACTTGGTTCTTATCTTTAAGATTGCTGGTGTTTAGTACTTTATATGACAAGACAATGAAGTTGAGTGCTTTCCAATATACATTTGTTGTTGATAAAGCAATTTCATTGGATAACTATTTTTGTAATAGTTTGAATAGAGTCATAAAAGATGAAACATCGTTTGTTATAGAAATTTTTGAGTCCACATCCTTTTTTGTGCATGATCATTCCAATGTAAGGACCAAAGTTTATCCTAATTCAATATACATGATGACATTTGTTTTGGGACTTTGACCTAAAAAAGAGTAACCTTTTTTGGTATTTTTTAGTGGTCCTACTTTCAGGCCAAAATCATCAAAACTGTAGTGTGGACAAAGTATTGTTAGCTGAATTTGAACAGAAGCAAAATCGAAGCCCAAAATTTAGTCGAAGGGTTGCTTGGCATTTGTGCTTGGCATGAATTACTGTAGGGCGACCTCAGTGGGATAGGTAGCTGCAGAAAGTATTTCTGAAAAAGACTAATAAAGTCCAAGAAAAGCTCATCCTTCATTCAGCTAGGGTTTCAAACTAAGCAGCTGCAAATCTTTCTTGTTTCTGAAGGTTTTTGGAAGTTGTAAATTGGTGGTGGTGGGCGTCCTAACTGGTCGAATTGACCTCTGAAAGGCCATGAGCAGTCATGCGCCAGCAAGAGTGCTAAATCCATATCTGTAGATCAGCCATAGCTAAAGCTTGTAAATGAACTAGCCGTGTAGGAAGGGAGACGGGCTCGCTGGTCTACTCGCGCATGGAGAAAGAGTTCTCCTTCAGTGTACCTAGGAGTCTAGTGGATCCAAAATTGTGGATCAATGCATGGATTGCTTGAGGACCATCAGATCGAAGTACTCATGATCAATGGTGGAAGATCTAAGAGCTAAGGCCGTCGGTTTACAGGTGACCATTGGATGGCAAGTAAAGGGACCTATGAAAGGGTGAAAGCTAGGGGCTTGAAGTGTAAATCACACTTCAACTTTTTTTTTTTTAATTCAACTTGAAATTTGAGTTGGGTCCTAAAGTTGGTGAAAAGTGACATCTTCTTAAGGTGAAAAGACAGTTCAAAAACTTAAAGTGCCTCTATTTTCACTTCCTTTAGCCTATTTTGGCCAAACAAAGGCTATAGCCTCCCAGTGAAGGGCACCCTGACTGTACCTGCAAGTACGGTACATCAAAATAGAGTGATTGTCGTGGAGCAAGTGTTCGGAGCGCGCCAAAAGTGATTTCACCATTCCATTGGGCACATAGTTGGGAGTTGGTGACAAGGAGCATTTCAGAGGCGACACCGATTTGGCTTCCAATTTGGCAGAAATGTGGCGGGTGGCCTGGCAAGCCGAAAATTGCAGGTCATTATTTTTTATTTTTGATATCATGGTTGGCTTCGGCATACACTTTATAGCCTATAGGTGGAGTTTTAAGCAGTTTGAAAATGGCAAACATCAATGAGGCAATTTTGGGCGATGCAAGCAAACTTGATGGGGCTTCTAACTAAAATATCTGGAAATTCAAAAATGAAGAGCATTTTGATGGAGGAGGAGTTATGGAACATTGTTGCAGGTATTGAAGTTCGGCCTAATACCACTCTAGGTGATATGAGGGCCTTTGATAAAAAGGCACAGAGAGCATTGTTCTTGATCAATCTTTTAGTAAAAGACCAAGTGATCACCCACACAAGTGATGCCACGACAACTAGGGGAGCTTGGGAAGCTCTTAGAATGCAATTTCAAACTTGCGATCCAGTTCGAGCCATGTTCTTGAAGTCGAGATTGAACACAATCAGACCCAGCAAGCAAATCGTTGTAAATTCGTAGCTCTTCGTCCTTGTCCAGTGATTATAGCCGCCAAGGGCTCTGATTTACAGTCTAAAACCTGACCAAATCAATCACCATAACACAACGTTAAGTGCAACAAGACAAGACAACAGAATTGCTCTCCTACAAACTATTCACACACACTAATTGGCAAGTACAAAGACAAAGCTACTTAAGAGCACCCAACCTGATGTAAGTTTTCTGGTATCCACGTCTCCTGCCCAATTGGAATCTGAATAGGTGGTCAATGTGAGTGCAGCTTCTGTATTGCCATTATAGCTCAAATCATAGTGCTTCATAGCTTGAATGTACTTCAATACTCTTTGCAGAGCTTTCCAGTGCTGTAAGTCTGGATTGGACATGTATTAAGATAGTGTGCTTACTACATATGCAAGATCAGGTCGTGTGCAGATCATAGAGTACATGATAGAATCTATGACTGACTGATAGGAGTGCTTGCACATTTCTTGCTGATCTGCCTTTGTTCTGGGGCACATGTCATTGGATAGCTTGCATCTTGGATCCATATGATTATCTATGGGTTTGCAATCCTCCATGTCGTATCTGCAAAGTACATTGATTAGGTAAGATTGTTGGCTTATGGTAATCCTTCTGCTCATGCGATTTCTGCTGATCTCCATACCGAGAAGGTAATGGACTGGGCCTAAATCAGTCATCTAGTTCTAGATTCCCTAGTAAGCAATTTTCACAGTCAGACCGATTAGCTGTAGTAACAACGTAGATATTCATGTCCTTGAACATTTTGTTATGATGCATACACAAGATTGAACGCATGTTTAGATGACCTAATCTTTGATGCCATAAATTAGCATCTGAACAGCTCACAGAAAGTGCAAAATCATGACTCAGTATATAAAAATTTTCTTCTCTATAAGCAGAGAGGATTTCTTTTGAATTCTCATCTAAAATAGTACATCGACTGGCAGTGAACAAAGCTCTATAGCCCTGATCTGTGATCTTGCTAATAAACAATAGGTTTTTTGCTAACTTGGGTACATAAAGTACACCATTAAGCTGCCTAGTGATGCCAGCAGAGAATTGTAGTCGAATAGAGCCTTAGCCTTCGACTTGATGTGAACTGGAGTCACCAAAGAAGATATACTTTGATTTTGTAGCTGTGAGTGTAGAGAAGAGGTCTTTTCATGTCGTCATGTGCTGAGAAGCACATGAGTCAATATACCATTGATGGGCATCTCTATTGGGTTGATCTTGTACCATCAGCGCTCTATCATCATCTTGCGAACCTCTGACTATGTCAAAGTTGTCTTCTTGATGTTGTTGCATTTTTTTTCTCGCTTCATTGTGCTTGAGGACGCGACAGTCTTTGAGGTCGTGGTTGGTTCTTTTGCAGTATCTGCAAAATAGCTTGGTCTCGGACGATGATTGACTATGCAACTGTTGTTGTGATTGTAATGCTACTGGTTGTTCTGCCTTTGTCTTCTTATCCTTGAAGCCTTTCTTCTTCTTGGACTGCTGCTTGTTTGAGTAGAGTGCCATGGATTTGGTACTCGTTGTCATAGACAAGCTTTTCCTCCTAACTTCTTCCTACAATAGACTTGCTGTCAATTTTTGGAGAGACAGCGCAGGAGTATTGCTAAGAAGCAACATTAAATTATCGTAGGAGGATGGAAGACTGGCAAGAAGAGACATGATAGAGTCTTCTTCTGAGATAGGTGAACCTATCGCAACCAATTGGTTTAGCAACTGTTTGAACTCATTCAGATGGTCGCTGATTGAGGTGCCTTCACTCATTTTGAGTGTCAGTACCTTCTTCCTCAAGAAGAGACGAGTAAAAACATCTTAGGTCTCGTAGATGCTTGTAAGGACGTCCCACGCTTCTTTGGAGGTGGTGTTGTTTGATACATGAGCAATCTGAGTGTCCTTCAGATTCAAGGATACAATGGCAAGTGCTTTGCCATCCTTTGCTTCCCATGCTGGAAGCAGTTCAGATTCTGCCGGTTTGGCTATTGAATCGTTTACGTATTCCCAAAGCCCTTTCTCGATTAAGATCATCCTCATCTTAAACTTCCACATGTGGAAATCATCGCCATTGAATTTGTTGATCAAGCGGATCTCTGAGGTTGAACCTCCCATTGTAATTGAGTAGCAGAGATAAAACACAAACTGAATGAACCAGCTCTATAGAACTAGAACATATTATGTTCTATTATAAGTTTTAGACTCTAGTAATCCAATAAACCTGTAGCTCTGATACCACTTTTGTGGGCACTCAAGAAAATGTGATTTATCAGCTCTACCACATCTATTGATGTTTTGGATTGATGTCAACTGATGAAACAAAAATTCTTATTAACAGGATCATGGATTACTTAGATAATAGAGTTTACGAGCTGTTCTTTTGTGTTGAATCAGATTATCAGTGTAAGAGTCTTAGACTGCCGTGAAGGAGAGATTGCAAGAAACAATTAGGCATCTATGACAGCCATGCAATCTTCCTAATGCTGATAATCTGATATGAAGAGAATGTAAAATTAATTTAGGCGTCAGAGACAACCATACATTTATCTTATAATAATGTTTGTGTGAGAGGAGTGAGAGTTATTATCATACAACAAGAATGTGATGATGTGGAACAATAGCGAATCTGTCTAATAATATAGTAAACACAACAATCAGATCACAATACAATTGCACTGATAGGTGCGTGATCCTACTTACAGATTCAAAACAGTTGCTAAAGTTCTGAATATCTCTCTCTCTCTCTCTCTCTCTCTCTCTCTCTCTCTCTCTCTCTCTCTCTCTCTCTCTCTCTCTCTCTCTCTCTCTCTCTCTCTCTCTCTCTCTCTCTCTCTCTCTCTCTCTCTCTATAATCACTAACTCTGAGGAGTCAGCTACTAAAAGACTTGTTCTGGTCGTTGTATCTCTGTCAGATCATTCTCTGATATAGAATGACTTATGATTTATGACTTGTAACATCTTCAATCGCTCATTTACATTTATAGCAACTGGAAGATCTTGTATTATTCTAACTTTACATTTATAAGATTGCTTGACAGCTGATTAATTGTCTAATTAGAACAGTTGTTATTGGACCGTGAAGACATAGATAGTATGTACTTGGAATACTGTGTATTTTTGTAGGGTGTCGCCTGTGCAGTATTCCGTGTAAAACTATAGTGTCAGGTTTTTTCGCCTTGTTGTTGCTTGTCAGAAATTGCATGTGAAAATCCAGTGTCACTTTTTGCCCTAATTGTTGTTTGTCAGAAATTGGCATGTAAAAATGCAGTGTTTCATTTTGCCCTAATTGTCGGTTGCCAAAAACTGCATGTAAAAATGCAGTGTCGCATTTTTCGCAAAAAGTGTTGCCTTTCTGGAAGTGCCTAAATGGCCCAAAAATGACTTACATAAGTGTCGCTAAATGCTTAGTTGCTCAAAAAACTAAAAAGAAGCGACAGTGTGGGGTGTCGGGTTTTTCGCCTATGGAAAACCTGAGTAAAAATGCAAACTATAGCAACAATCAGTTCAAATATGCAGACTGCTACAAATTAGTTTATTTTCTGCAAGTTTCATTTGAGAGAGTAAAAATTAGAAAATGAGGAAGGGCTGTTGGGATGAGTAGGAGTTAGATTAAATTTCAACAAATCAAAGTGCAAATTTTCAGTCCTACTAGTATCATTTCATCGTGCATTTGTCTGAATCATTCAATTTGAATATTCTGTTGTTGTTTGTGGTGTTTCCAAACCTACACACACCCACTCAAACTTTCGTTGACTAACCTCTCAATTTTCAAGACAGCTAACCGAATCAGGAGTGCTACTTCTAAGCTAGTTATTTGAATCTCCAATATATCCTCACTTATGAATATTGTAGTTTATATGTATTGCTTATAAGTCACAACCTTTTTTGAGTCAATTTCGGATTCCTTTAGAGGGCTATGTGCATATGATACATGGAAACTTTTGGTTTTAATCTTTTTTTCGATTGGAAAAGGACTGTATGCTATCTCAAAAACTCAGATGGAGTTGGATAGTTGTGGGTAACCAAAAGTCAGAGCTTCAAATAATGAAGTTCCGGTGAATCTTAAGTTATTCTAGATTAAAATTAAAGATTAATAGAATCTAGACGCATTCTAGATTGAACCTTAACTTTGGAATGACACTAGGTGTCGTGACTTGTGTAAGGAAATTTTGTGATTACAATTCTTATAAAGGCATCGTAAATGAGTTGGATAAGTCTGGAACTTTCCTTATAGAAAGGAATTTTTAGAGCAACTCATGTGTCTTCTAGGAATAGCAATATTCACGTTCTCTTATTATTGAGTATAGAATAAGGTTTCGAGAATTATGTTGATGAATCATAGTTGAGATTCTAGTACATACTTTATTGTTTAAGAGAGGATTATGTGTGTAATCAAAAGATCATATGCCATTTGCATATGTCTTTTAATGGCAATCTCCTTGGAGAGGCAGTTATCCTTGATGGACATTGCTTGTATCAGTAGTAAGCATTTGGCTAGTGGTCATAGTCCATTCATGCTTATGTATGGTTTTGAGCCTAGATCACCCATTGCGATAGAAACTTGAACGATCAAGTTTTCAAAAGGAGCGGATTTTCTGTACGATATGCAAGAAATGCTACAAATACCATGTGAAAATATCCAAAGTGCCCAGGATAGGGACAAACATGCTAATATGAAAAGATTGCCTCGAGACTTTCAAGTGGGAGATTGGGCATATTTACGAATCTTGAAGGATTCTAGTGTAATGTGTACCGGCAAGCATTACAAATTGTCTGCTAGGTATAGGGGACTGTATCAAATCTTGAAAAAGATTGGATTCTTGTCTTACCAATTGGACCTCTCAAGAGGAACACAAGTGCACCCGATTTTTCACGTAAGTCGAATTAAGAAAAGTCTGCGTGAAGGGGAGCATCTTGGTTTTGGAGACCGGTTGGACCTGTTGGATAAATCATCGGGTGTAACTTGAGTTGAACCTAAAGAGATCTTGGATACAAGAACTAAATGATTGAGAAATCATATAGTTACCAAGCATCTGGTTTGATGGAAGAGTCACACAGACGATGATGATTGTTGAGAATAGGAAGGTAGTAGAAAAAAAAAATTCCAATTCCATTATTTTATTGTGTTTAGAAACATGTCAATATAAATGTATGATACCCTAATTTAATTGTTCTATTTGATACTACTCTCATATAGAATTGTCCGAACTATCTGTTGCTTCTGCAACTAGCAGTCTTTCGACTTTGTATTTGTCTACGTAGTCGACCCTATCAATTCTAATGACTTTGAAGTTGGAATCAAGTAGAATCAGCCGAGTAATTCGGCTCTCCATTCTGATTTGAATCTGATAGGTGTAGAGGCTTTCAAAGTTCCTAACATGCTATACCAACTTTCAAAGTTCCCAACAATAGTAATGTCATGACAACATCTGAATCAAAGATTGGAGAGCCACTGGCATGGATCTCATGTGGTTTGCATGATAATTAAAAGTGCACGATTCTGACATTTGATCGGCAAAGAACTTCTTCCTCAAATAGAGCCTTGCGGTAGCATCCTAAATTTCATAGATATTAGATAAAGTGTCACATGCCTCCTTGGATGTAGTGCTAGAACTGATGTGAGATATTTGTGAATCTTTTAGGTTCAATGCAATTCAAACAAGAGCCTTCGAATCTCTTTGATTCCATTTGGACATTGCACTTGGATCAATGTTGGGCTTTGTCTCAAAGCCATCAGGAACATCATACAAATCTTTCTCAAAAGGAGACATTTTCATTCTAAATTTTCCCATGTGGAAATCTTCCCCATCAAATCTTTCAACGAGTCTTAAGTCTGAAGATGATTCCATGCTAATAACTTAGAAAAAAGGCTGGAATCAGATCTGGTATAGCTTTAATGATATGCAAGGTCAAAACTCAAACTTTGATACCATATTGAAAATTTTGGAATTAACCATGGTTAAAGGAAGATCATGATGTTTAGAACCAATGTCTGATAGCAAAATGACACTGATCTACCTTGATTTGACCTTTGCAACTACCAATAGTCGGGAAAATAATGAATCAGATAGTCATAGACTAAGTTACAAAGTAAAATACACAATTTTGAAATATTGTTGTACTCAAATAAAATGTTGAATATAGAATTTTTTATTTTCAAAATAAAGGTAAATGATTCGATCTAAATTGTCTATGTTCTACTACTATGAAATTTAGCATGATAGGGCCTTTAGATCATGATCTAAATATGAGGACTGATCACTAGAAAATCTATTCAAAAATAGTGTTTGGTTTTCAAACTACACAAAGCAAGAAAAATAAAACTCTAAGGAGTTTCAAGTCTACAGCTTGAAAGTTTAGTTAGACAAGTTACTTTTGATGACCATTAAGGTTTTTATTTATGGAAATGCCATAAATCCTATTGTCCTATAATAGTACAAATCCAATAGTTGGAATGTAGTTAATGTGTATTGATATCCATACATGATCACCATCAAAAAGTCTTGAAGTGTGTGACAGAGATTGTGGTCTATTTCTACCAAAAACTATAGTAAGAGCATTTTCGACAGTACTGGTTGACACGTATGAGATTCAAATGAAGCTCAAATCGAAGGAGTATCAAAGGATTGTTGGATAAGTATTGAAAAACTATCAAATAAGTGTCGAGTGAGATTCACATGTCGACGAGTGTTGAATAAATTTGAATTTGAATAAAGGTTGAACATTGTTTGAATTGAGGAATGTTAGAAGGAAATTATTATGAATTTCGAATTAACACTTACATAGCTTGTTTCAACAAATATAGAGATTTACAAGAGAGGAAATATCTTACAAGCCTTTAAGGCTATTTATGCCAGTCTTTGCATATGTACAAAAGTTGGTAACCGTCAACCGCCTTTGGGATATTTGTTTATCCAACTGTTTTAGGGTTACTCATCCATTAGCGAAGTCGGTCAACAAAAAGGCGAAAAAGACGAAGGTGCCTTAAACATGATTTCTAAGGTATTCTTGCCACTTGGCCAGTGTGTCGCATTTTTTGCGGAGCGAAAAAGGCGAAAAAGACGAAGGTGCCTTAAAAATGATTTTTAAGTCATATAAAAATCTCAAAGGGAAAAATGTGAAGGCCTAAAAATATGTTGTCGGCCTTCGGTTTTTCAGGATGCTCATTACTTGAACGATTTGTTTAAGGCTGAGCATAAGAAATCTAACAATGAAGACATCCAAATCATCTTCAACAGGTCCCGAAATAGGTTCCGATGATAGCCATGTTACGTTTATCATGTTCACCCCGTAGGAGGTTGGCATGTCCAGGGATTCGCTAGGCTCCGAATCAGAATCTGGATCTCGATGACATACGCAGAGGACATACGCAATTGAGAAAGAGTTGGACGTGCCAACAACCGAGCCCCAACCCCAGTACCGGCACAAGAAAACAAGTGTGCACGAACGACGTCCGAAGGAGAGCCTCATATCAGCTGGGTGAAAATGTAAGAATGCAATTGCTCAGACAAAGAGTGTTGTAAACGCGGTTTTGAATGTGTGATCAACGATTCAAAAGAAAGGATATGCGATTGAACGACAGTCGACAATAAATCTCGAGCATCCTATAGTGACCGTTGAAAACTCAAACTACTTATTTCCACATGTGCCACTATTTCAAAAAGGAGAGGGTGATCATTTTGCTGGAATTGAGAGTTGATTGCAGAAGCAACCAAAGCCCAACTTCCCAAATAAGCAGCTGGAGCGACTTGTGCTGTAGAAAATAAACCCAGCCCACCCGAAGAGGCAGGCAAAAATATTTGACGCTTGAGCAAAATGCTATTGGAATGTTGCAAAGAATCTGTTGCAAGTAAGCTTCCCAAAATCTGTAATAAGGAATTATCGAAGCCTTGTAGAAGTTGCATCATATTTGAAGAGGGAGGAACACAATGAAACAAATAACTAGGTTGCTGACCAAACGACGAGTCAGAATGGTGAATGCGACTTGCACGTTGCCCAATTTTGGAAGTAAATTAGAATGCTGAATTTGTAGCTGGAAAACCTGCTGAACCATAGAATTGACATGAGCGGTTGAGCCGATAGGTATTCCCAAAGCTCCGATACCATGTTTAGGAGCGAGGATACCCTCTGGACTAGGAAACCCGAAAGGAAGACCCTGCGGGCACCATGCTGTACACTTTGATAAATTGACAAAAAGCCCGAGCAGCAATAATCGTTCCTTAAAATGCAGAAAAGCAGAAAAAACATCCTTGGACAGCCACACAATAAGCGTGTCATCTGCGATGGAAGGCAAAAGACAAGAATGAAAACTTGTAGAGGTTGAACGCAAGGCACATAGGTGAGCAAGTACGAACAAATGGAATGAGAGAATGGAAAGGCTCACCGGCATCACACAGCTCTTGAAAGATGGCACTACGAAACGCAAAATTGAAAGCATTGTTTGATAAATCCGAACTGCTACACTCTCCTCTCTCTCTCTCTCTCTCCTTTAAGTGTCTTTCTCTTCTATTATCTCAAAGTTATCTTTACATAGGTCCCACACCATCTAAGGGGAAAGATATATTTTTTTTCAATTAACTCCATCCATTACCCTTGGATAAAGGCCAGCACTCCATGAGCACTCATGGAGTGGGCCAGCATGCAACCTGCAAGTGCCCCTCATTAAGCATTCCCCTGTGTGAGCCCCTTTTTGTGTGATGAAAACACCCTCACCCTCCCATTCACCTCTTTCATCGTTAAATCCTCGTCCACGAAGAGCGTACCGGCTTTCCTTATTTGTCAAGCCTGTTCCACTTTATTCTCATTAGTTGCTCAGCTATGGCTGTGCTCCTCTCACGATCCAATGCACCCGCAGCAGCAGCAGCATTATCCTGCATCGCCACCTATGGCACGAACACGCATTCATCATCGCCATGCTTTCGTCCTTCTGTCAAATTGGCATCCTTCATATCTTCTTCTTCCTTAATTAATAACAAGAACAACGTCATCTTCAAACCATTTCCCAGTTCAGAGCAACACCGTAGGACTTGCAGCCGACGCTTTAGAAGAGATTTGCATGTTCAGGCCAGTGCTGCTGCATCCTCCGGCTCCACTGAGGATGTGCGAGACTTCGTTCTCACGCATTTCTCTCGTGCTTGCGCTTTCAAGGTATTCGAGAATCCGAATTAATTTTCTGCAATATCATGGGCTGTTTTCTGTTAGTTTCCAGGGAGGTCATCAAGTATAATACCGATTTTTTCAAGGAATTAACATTATCAGGCTACTTGAGCATGCGCTACAGCCTCGATTGTTAATAAAGAAGGGGGCAGAGGTGTCAAGCATATGCTTATGTGATTCAAGTCTTACATTATATGGAATAAACTTTTTGCCAACGTAATATGAAGTCTTCAATAACCTGTTCATGCTTTCAAACTTTCAAAGGATTTTGTTAGATCTAGATTGTGTCAGTCAATTTGGATAATACCTCTACAAAGTAGTCGGTCTGAGATCATAGAAACGGGGGTGATGTTTGTGGGGACAGTATTCTCTGAACTAGATGGGCTGGAATGGAAAGGGCTGAAAAAAGTTCCCTACTACATTCATTGGAGTAAAGAAGACAATCTTTTATGCAATTGTCTATACTCTATTAGGATATGGGCTGAACCCCTAAGAAGGAAAGAAGTTTAACATGAAGTCAAATTGTTCTCCTCAAAAATATTTCTCCCCTCTATCCAGACGTGATGCATTGTGAATATAATATGGAATTTGCCCTGCGAATCAAATAGTCACTGGTGGTTCAACTAGACGAGATGGGTCTTGGGTCCATAAAGTTCAGTAGCCCTAAATGTCCAGTGAGTCCAGAACTCTCCCCAACTAGCAAGAACATTGCTCTCAATGTGGGCTATAAAAACAAAAGCATATATTGAAAATAAAGAATTGATGTAGTTGCAACAACATATAGCTGGATAACTACATAGTTTTCAATGAATGTCACTGCCGCAACAGTTCATATTCAGAATCAATAGTTGTAGCCATTCTGAACTAAAAGCTGCAAGATGAGAAGTGTAAATCGATACCAGTGAGTACTAACATGAAGCTCTATCATGCTATATGAATGGCCAAGATTGCCAATGGCCTGCACCATAAGAATTGCCACCAGCAATGAGTCGAATATGAATGACACTGCCATCATGTATGTACCAACTTCCAAGCTCTCGCATGAATCAAGAATGCCACATTAAGGCATTATTTTGAGCATTAGAGGCAGCACGCTACAAGAATGTTCATTCTCCATCAACATGAAGTGAAGAAAAAGCATTCCAAGCCAGTAGGATAGACCATGAATGCCAAATAGCAAGAATAGCATCCATAACTGCATAACAGGTAGCAATAGCAACGGTTGGATTTAAATCTCACTCAATAGCACCATAGTAAATGTCATAATAATATGTAATAGTACTGCTTTTATTGAAAGTACCGTACTAAACAAGGAGCGACTATGAAAATGCTGGAACTTGGTTAGGCCCTCCAACCACAAGAACATATATCTTTGCAATGATGACAACAACAACAAGAGGATCAGAAAGCCTCAAAGGTGCTGAATGATCCAATAGTCATCTGCTAGTTACTTGATTTTGGAGTTGTGTCTTAGGTACGGACCATAGTTGCACCCCCCACTCTAGATCGCGTCCTGGAACACGTTCCGGGATTTTGTCCCGAAGCGCGCCTTGGGAGCACCTGTTGTTTTTTTTTTGGCAGTATGGGCTGCATTTTTTGTGGGGAATTCCAATATGATTTTTTCAAATTTTTTTATGCATTATAGAATTAAGATTTTGTTGAACACTAGGTGTTCATGGTTCACTAAGTCATTGATTCTTGATGTGCTGATTAACCGATTCACTGATGGAGGTCTACAATGAAATTATCAACAATTAGGAATATCGACATTAGTGAAATGGACTGTGCTCTCTCCCTCTCTCTCTATCCATTTGAGATCACAACACACCGAACTGAAACCATAAGGAACCATACTAAATCATACTGAATCATGGCTGAAACCATACTGAAGAGATAAGAGACATGTCCCCCCCCCCTCTCTCTCTCTCTCTCTCTCTCTCTCTCTCTCTCTCTCTCTCTCTCTCTTCCTCCTCCTCATAGTTAGTTGGGAATTCTGTCCCCTCTTTTAGTGAATCCTCCTCATCCCATCCCTCCTCCCTCACCCGTCTCCTCCTCTCAACTGCTCTTCTTTGGTGTCGTGCAGAGCGGGCCTCGACATCCATATGTTTGTGCAGCTCTCTCGTCGACATTGAACTGTCTCTGGGGTGCTCGTGGAATGATGGTGTTCGTGTCGCGAGCATGCAAGAGTCAGGGTTCACCTGCAACCATGGCAGATATCGAGTCACCATACAAGTTTTATTGCAGAGCCTATAAAATACCAGAAAACTAGCAATGACGAGAAGCATATATAAGCGAGAAGCATATGTAAGGCAAGCAAGGGTGGGGCAAACAAACCTCCAACATGCCTCTGTCTCTGCAGTATCGTGGCAGCATCCATGCATTGCTGGAGACATAGACCAGTCGTCTGCACTGCTTAATCGATAGTCGGTTCCTCTTCTTCGTGTGCTGCATGGACCGGCTGCTCCAGTTTCGCTCACAAGCGGAAGCTCAACAATCCTGCGACAACACTCTCTTTGCCAAGCACTGGTGCTCTAATGTGGAGCGGCCATAACAACCCCCCATGGCACTGGACAAAGATGGTCCTCCCTCCGCTGGCACTGACCATGGCCGAAGACTCCGATCCTTTCCACGAGTCAAAGTCCATACAAGCAAGGTCGTATGGGCATGAACCATAAAAACAATCTGAAGATAAAAAATGAAAATTGCAATGTAATACCTGACCCTGCATAGACTTGATTTGTGTACTCCAGCAATCCTTTGTGGAGCTCCAAGTCGTCTGCTCGTCTCGTGGTGCGCCACAAGGGGTACAACATGTGAGCTACCGCGTGGATGGGCCTGTGGAAATAGTCCCACCTCTGCTGCCAAATGTCTAGCAGCTCTTGCCTTCTGCAAGTCCCAACAACATAAGATACATTACAATCATTAGTCGTTTCTCATGCGAATTTACAAGATGAAATGGAAACACAGCACAGACAGGGGAAAGGAATTGTACCTGGCCTCGTCCAAGAGGGATCGGTCAGCACCTCTCCAATGTCGTCCATGAACTCGTATATGAGACCGAGAGTGCACCCCTCTCGGTCTACTAGGTGTAGCACGCAAAAAATAAGCCTCAGCTATGGTCTCTGAACTCATCGAATACAATGCTGGCCACCATCGTTCGCAAGTGGTCTCGCACAGCCGCCAAACACTCGAGAACCACGAAGTAGTAGCCAAACCGTGTGGGTGCCGACTTCCTGAGATCCAGGGGCGAGAAGCTGCAAAATAGGGCCAACATGCACTTTTTCCTAGTTTTGGGCGAATTGTAAACTTAAATTCTTTTTTTTTGTTGATTTTTAAGAAGAAAAAAACAGCGATTCGGAACACAATTCGTTGTTTTTTCAGAATGATTTGCAAATCGCAATTTGAATCAATGCAAATATGATATCTAGTTGCACCAACGAATCTGGAATCTCGATTCGAATCACGATTCGCGAATCGCTGTCCAGAAAATCAGCGATTTGCTGTGAATCTTTTTTTTGTTTTTTTTTAATTTTAAAAACCACCCAATATGGATATCAGTAGATAGAGGAAAATTAGAAGATTGCAGATAGACAGTTTTCCAGTGGATTTTGGTCTGCCACAAGCAGTTAGGTTTCTTCTTGATTTGTTGGATAAACCTGGGTGACGAAAATTTCAGATATGCTATGGAACGGACATTTAGCACCAAACCTTATTTAAACGCATTGAAATGCACACTGAACCATGCCAAACCCTACTAAGCCTTACCGAAAAACCCTAAATTGTTTAGCTGGCTATCTACTGTCTATCAAGGTCATAACGAGTAAGAAACCGTACTGAATCATACTGAACCATATTGAATCGTACTGAAACATACTGAAGAGATACGACACATGTTCCCTCTCTGTCACTCTCTCTCTCTCTCTCTCTCTCTCTCTCTCTCTCTCTCTCTCTCTCTCAGATGACAACAACCATACTGAAGAGATACGACACGTTCCCTCTCTGTCACTCTCTCTCTCTCTCTCTCTCTCTCTCTCTCTCTCTCTCTCTCTCTCTCTCTCTCTCTCTCTCTCTCAGATGACAAGAAATGGAATTGAAATCACAAGGAAATATATTGAATCATATTGAACCATACCATAGTTGCATCGCGATTCCCGAATCGCGATTCAGAATCGCGATCAGAATCGCGATTCCGATTCGTGATTCGGGATTTTCCCAGAATCGTGTAGAATCGATTTTTTTTTTTTTTGAAATTTTTTTAGGCAATATGGGTATTAGATGAAAGCTCTGATCGAGGGGATTATGATTGTGTAGTTTGCCGACTGTTTCGGGTGCGAAACACCAAAAAGTGTGTTTTCACTCGGGGAGTTGGAAGGCCAAATCATGAAGAGGCCTTACCGTCGGGGCCGGGTTCTACCGGCAGCCCCCGGACCCCGCCGTTGGGGGGCGTTGCCCCCCAAACCCCCCACTAGGGGGCGACCGCCCCCCGAACCCCCCGTTTCCCGGGGGGCTACTGTCCCCCGAACCCCCTAGAGCTTCTTGCTATATAGACATTGTAGATAAAAATGCCACCGCCCCCCTGTAGATAAAAATGGGGTCCAAATGCGTGCCGAGAAGGGCCCAATATTTATGCCCCCAACTGTATGTACATTGCACTCACATCTCCAGTGAACCAATTGCAAAAGTGATCATCATCCATACAGTTGATAGTCCAAACTGTAGCATTAACATTTACTGAAAACCAGAGCAAATGACAACCGGATAGCTACTGAAAATAAGATCTGTTTGTGCCTCATCTACTGCACTTATGAGAGGCAAAACGCTGGTTTGACCATTGATCCCCTAAAAAAATTTCAGCAATAAGCTACTTTGCCAAAAAAAAAAATTTTTTTTTTTTTTTTTTTTGCGATTCTGGGTCGCGAATCGCCACCCGCGAATCGCAGACCCAGCGAATCGAGATTCGCTGCAACTATGAACCATACTGAATCGTACTGAACCATATTGAATCATATTGAACCATACTGAACCATACCGAATCGTACTAAACCATACTGAATCATGGCTGAAACCAGAATGAAGAGATACGACACAACTTCTGGTTTTGATCAAGTTTTGTCTGTACAAATGTGTCTCTTTTTAGTTGTTTTTTTATATCATCCTATCTGAGTGCAATGAATGCCAATTTGTAGATACTTTCTGGACTCCTGTATAGGTCTATGCAGCTTTAGACAAGACAACCGTCATAGTGCATAACTGATAGCCACAATCTGCAATCTCTTTCAAGCATTATATATTGAGCAATGGCTTGCCTGTATCGTTTTACACAGTCTCTGTTGGTGTTCAGTGCAGGTGATCTCAGGTCTTCAGAACTTCAATGCCAACAATGTTGCTGACATTGTCCTCGCTGCTTACAAAGTAAGTTGCAAGCTACAGCCATCGAGAGTTTTTGCAATGCTACTTATATTCTGCTGTGCCTGCTACTTTGTTAGCTACATGAACTCACTCCGATATTTGAACGTAGGAGCCCCTTCTACATCACATGGCCATAGATTGAAGGGCTACTCCACTAACAACACAGCTGCTTCTATATAAGAATAGTTTCTTAGCTGTCAATGTTTGTTTGAATTTATATTATGTTCTAGTTATACAGTGTCAATTCAATTGAAGAATGGTATTCTTTTCTTGTAACCAGTGAGCATCAATGTCTACACCGGCCCAGTTCATCAAAGGGATCATAATTCAACCAGAATTTCTTAATTCTCTGGCTTTGAAAAGACATCGAATTGTTTGTATCTATGGCTCTTATAGTTATTGACTCACATTATAAGCATTTGTCTTTTGGCAGGGTGGTGCAACTCATGTTGACATAGCATGTGACCCCGAACTTGTAAGGATGGCAGTCCACCTAACACCATTGCCAGTAAGACCTTTCTAACAACTCGTTGTGATTATACTTCTCTTTGACAGGAGTTAGCAATTTTTAAGGTTTGATATTTTCAAAGGCTTACTTCTCAATACTTTCATAAGGTATCCCATTTGTAGCAACACTTAATCTCTTCCAGTTGAGGACATACATGATACAACTGCAGTGCATTATGTCTCCGTGCAGCCAGATATACTTCACTTACAGCACATTTTGTTACCTATTAGATGAATTGCATTCGATAAGCAGCCAGATCTTTATGGATAAGCTTTTTATAGCTATTCCTCACCCAGGATAACTAGGTGGCATTTGGGTTTTTTCTATTCTTGGAACCTTGGCTTGAAATAATCATTGCTGGGTTCAAAAAATTTCTATTTCATTCAAAGTTTTATGCCAACATTCAGCTACAGCAATCTATATTGCGATTACTTTAGTTTGTTCATCTGTAGCAGTCCTCTATCTTTGCCAACTTGTCGTTTTCCTTCATAAGTATTTTCCCTATGCTTAATGTTTGCTGGTTTTTTCAGTTACTGCAATCTTGTTGCATCAAGTGCTCCTGGCAATGTTAGCCTTTATGGTATTCTATAAGGCTAAGAACTGCCATTTTCCTGGCACATGGATCAATCAACATCTGTACAAGATTGTTTATGTGTAAATGCAGGCGGTGCAAAAATATAGTATGATGCTGTTACACCTGAATTTATTTTTTTCATAAATGTCTTGTGGATGGACAAGATTTGATATGTGTTACCTAATTCAACAGGTTAGAATAAGCTGGTTGCTCTCTATAATAAGTTGATCCAGTTTCTGATACGAGAGTCTTGTGCAACACGGCTTACTTAGTTGTATTCCTTTTTTTATATCTAGGTATGTGTTTCCTCAGTTGAGCCAGAATCGTTTCTTGCAGCTGTTGAAGCAGGTGCTCACATGGTAGGTTTTCAAATTAAGATTATGTTAGCATGTAAAGTTTCTCTTTGATGCTTATTCGGGAATGTCAATACTTTCTCTCTGGTCCTGTCTCGTGTTTCAGTGAACCATCTCAATATGCAATAAAAACCTGTTTCTCCTTGTGTAGATGTACTTTATAGATATCTCAAGAGTTGTCCTTTCAATTGAGAAAAGAAACTCCTAACTGTAGCTTTTCATATTTGCTAAGATTCGGGTCCAATTAAAACGTTTTTGCTGACATAAAACTGAGACTCATTTACTTTTATGGATAATTGTCAACTCTATGACCTTTGCTCTCAAAGATAGAGCTTCTCCATTCATAGGATCGGTTTTGAAAATGAAGTTTTATTGGACGTTTTCCATCTTTTTTGTTCTCCAGATTGAGATTGGAAATTATGACTCATTCTACAAAAGTGGTCGTCTCTTCTCGGCTTCAGAGGTAAGGCCATTATTTCTACTTGCTTACTGTTTTGATCGAACCTAGGATGTGGTGGCACGGTGGTACTAAATGAATCACAATTGATTTAAATTCAGAGTAGCTGCTTGAAATATTATTGTAAACCGTCTTCATCTTTTTGTCAAACAATATAGGCCTGTGAAAGTGATACTTTCTTCCACCAGCTACCATCCTGAATAGCAGTTATAGGAGCTTCAATGTGAGCAAGCTAACCCATGATATTCCATCTATTGCATCTCTTAACATATGTAGAAATGCTTTATCATGTGTTTTTCGTAAGCATGTGATCACTAAGGTAACATGTTTCTCTGTATCACAACTATTTTATGGTTTGATGACTTAGAAGCAACATTCTAGCATGCCATGTATTTTCTGATGCCGATCAGACACTTTGATGAGATGAGTTTTGGAACTTTTCCATGGTGATTGTTATGTAGTATTTTGGAAATTTAGATTTTCACATTCTCCTGCTCCTCTGTATCAATAGGTGAAAGTTCCTTGGGCTAGTTTTATGGCCCTCATGGTCATACTTTGCTCCTTTAGTTATAGCTGAAACTTCCGTAGAAAGACATTTTGTCAATCCCTCTTCTTTCGTGGATACTGCATATATCACTTGTTTGCTCATGTTGATATTTTTTATCCCAGAAAGCAACCTGTAAATAGTTTTTTTAGTTCTTTAAAAAGAAACCAGTATTTCATCTTCTTACTTGAACCTTTCTTCCCAGATTTGATTCTTGCCCTCACCGAGGGGGCCCAAATGACTTTACTGCCTTTGATATTGAGTAATCTGGAACCCTTTTTCAGTTACTCAATCTGTGATCATCACAAGAAGTATATGCTGTAGATTTTTTATCTCTATTTTGCTTGTGCAACATGTATGCATTTGGAGTCTTGATCGTCTTAAGTTCCCATCTATATCTCTCTATTAGTACTTGCTTCTTGGGTTTAAATTTCTTTCTAAGCTTATGCTCTTGCTGGGCTTCCAAGTTTGAAGTGGATGCAGATACATATTTACCACTTCGACATGTCTCTACACTTTTATCCTTTAAAAAAAATCATAAGTTTCTCTGGAGTCAAAAACAATTTTACTGCCTCCTCAAGAGTGGAAAATATATCTTAGAGCTGCTGTGGCAGTTATGCTTTGTTGTTGCAGCTTCCAACAGGCTAGCCAGATCAATAGCTAGCTTTTGCTGGTACTTCACTACAGACAGACAAAAAGAGAAGCTGCTTAGCTGGCTGCTCAAGCTAGCAGCTAGTTGCTGGTAGTATCCTTCTTAATATGTAAATAAAATAATCAATTGAGAAAAGGTTATATAAATTAGTGATTCATTTATGTGCCAAAGATGGCATTTAAGATAAATTGCTGTGTACAGGTTTCAATTTAGAAAGAGTGCAGATGCATCTGAAACAATAAACATACATGTTAAAAGCTGAATCAATTAGACTGATGACTAAAAGTACGTTGCGGATCTACCCCAAAATGACATTGCCTATCACAATTGACACCAATTACTTTGTAGTCTACTTTCAAGTATGAACATAAGTGCCATATCAATAGAGAAGGATGTTTAGATCAACCTTACAACTATCATCATGCACCATCAAAATCATTCCATCTTACCTTCAAGTGGCCAGACCAATTAAAACATGTGATATTGCAGGGACTTTGCAACTTTGATCAAGGTTCAAGCTATCAAATTATCTATATATCTATTAGCTATACTTCAATTCCTTTTGACCAGCCACACAAACTTCTGATCACCGAACCTTGTCTAGGCCCCAAGGAAGTGAATCAATTGGCACCAAGAATCATGTCATAGAGCTCTATAAGAATGATATAGAAATCTGTCTGGCCAACAAAACCACCAATCTGAAATGGACATGCTGGACAATCTGAGTAATGAAAAAGGAATGTGCACTAGCAATCTCAACACGCAATGTCCAAGAAGCATCCACAGGAGTAGCCCGAATTTGAGATGGAACATGATTGCTAAAAAAAGAATGCATTTTGTGAATATTAACCAAGACTATGAGCTCTCTGCCAATAATGCGAACCCACAGGCAAATGTGAGGAGGACCAGGCTGGCCAACCCAAGTAGCATATGTGAGCTACACATGACACTTCGCAGAATTAGAAGGGGAAATAATAGTGGGATCAAGAAATTTGTCCAAGATATCGCTATCAAGTTCAAAGACATCAATATCCTTAGCCTCATGAAAATGTATGGCAGTAGTAGCACTAGGGGGCTGCTGGAAATCTCTAGCCATGTTGTTTGGGCTCTTACACTCACACAAGCGTCTCTTGTGGATCTCGGCAATCTCTGCTAGGCTATGTTCACGGAAGAATGTAGGTCAAGGTGCAAAAAGAGCTCAAGGCTTAGTAGATGGAGGAGGTGGAGCAGTTGGAGAAACAGATGAAGCAATACAAATGACTGAGCATGAGAAAGGTGGGCATGCAGATGGTCTTGAAGGGGACTTGGCATTTTGCGTGTAAATTTTTTGGGAGTCGAGTATTTTGCTTGCCATGATTCAACAAAAAGATAGCACATGGCGTGCTACCTTTTTTATGCGACTAGTTGAATATTTATCATTTAGAATTGTCGTTTGGTACATAATTAAAAATCCCACAATGGAATACCAAAGTAGGAAAAATTTTAAATGAATATTATTTTTTAGCGTCCAAAGATAGCACGGCGGCTTGCAACTTGATCCTGCTGCAAAAAAAAAATTCTTGTTCCATTTGTCACGCCAGCGTGCTATCTTTGAATGCTGAAAAAAACAAATTTCTAGCTGATTTACTTTGCACACCGGCGTGCTATGTTTGGAGGCTGAAAAAAATGATTTGAAATAATGTTTTTACTCAAAGTTTAGATCTCAAATGTGTCAAAAACAACATTAACATGCTGAAGAGCTAGAAAGCCTGTACACATATGCTTAAAAAGTTTGTCAAAGGAAACAGGAGAGAAGTGTTGAAATACGGCTGCAAAACAGGCACTAGAGGTTGTATATGTTGTCCACAACTGCTGCTGTATGAAATAGGCCTCAAAATGATCTCAAAAGTAGGTGTCAACCTTAGAAACCCGTTCTGACCCTTTTGGGCTGGAACGTACAGTACATTCCGGAATGTACTGGGTCGGAACATTTTTTTTTTATTAGCTCTAAATTAAAATTGACTGATATAGTTAAGATGGCCATCAACTATCAACAAATCAGAAAAGCTACACATAAGAGACAGCTGCATCTGATATGTGGTTATCCATACGGGGCTGCTGAGTAATTGAACTACTACATCAGATTCATGAGTAATCCATAATTGCCATTTGGGCCTGCTGCGCATAGGCTACATGATTAAAGTGCCACCTGCTAGACATCAGAAATCTGGATGAGCTACCTCCACGGCCAGCACTGGGGTGATCAGATTCATGAGTAATCCATAATGGCAAATCGCGATCCTACATGATTAAAGTGCCACCTACTAGATATCAGAAATCTGGATGAACGACCTCCACGGCGAGCACTGGGGCGATCATAAGGACCAGCTTGATCTGGCAAACAATGAATGAAATTCTTGCAGCTCAAATTGATCCACTAAAAAATTACGTATTTTAAAAAAGAAATTTCTGGTCAAGTTCTGGAACAGAACGCGTTCCTTTCCAGAATGGGCAACTATGGGCCGTCAACTACCAGTAAATGTTGTCCAGTACTGCTTGTAAAATATGCAAGCAATAAAGGCAGAAAAAAGGAGAGTGGAAACAGTTTTCTAATTTCTGGAATGTACCTAGAACCTAAGTCTTTACCATGGATGGACTAGATTTGGCAATTTTGGTGTTGTAGGAAAAAAGCTTGTTATTTGTGCCTGGAACAATTTTTTATCAAGTGATTGGTGCAAATTACTTTCTTATATAGTATTATAGACATAGATTTTTTAAGATTTTCATTTCTCTCAAAATCAGACCTGTGCTAGACAATATAGATTTTTTCTATAGGTTCTAAAACTAATATTAGTACGTCTGACCTGCTTGTAAATATTTGGAATCCTTAAGTTTTTAGTGCTGCAGATAGGGACAGGATATGCTGTCATTCAAGCTTGTGTATGTTGCAGATTTTGGAGCTTACAAAAAAAACAAGAAGATATCTCCCAAACATTGTTCTTTCTGTCACTGTGCCACACACTCTTTCTCTGGACGAACAGGTATGATAATATTTACTTGTAGGATTCATGGGCTACTTAAATGTTCCCTGATATGTTAAGAGTATTTGTCCCTATATTTGGAACAGCTTGGCCATCTTCTTGTGGTATATGCCCTGCCATTTCCTAGACTGTAGGACCCTTGTGCTAGTATCAGAAATTTGTTGTTGCTGGAACTTTTCAGAGGAGGTTCTTCAGCAGCTTTTGCAAGGAGCAAAATTTGTTTACAGATAATGCTAACTTTGATGGTGAGCAACAGAGAAAAATTAGGTTGACCGTTGACCTACATGCTTTCTCATCAGAAAACTAGACAAATTAGCAGTTTGTGACTACAATCCATACTGCAACTCACATCAAAGCTAGCTAACCGAAGCTTTACCAAAGTGAGGAATTTTGTTATAGAGGTATATAAAACAAAGCCAGAAATTGATTCATCAAAAAGTGAGCCATAGATCAATCGATTCAAGCTCATAAAAGTCAGATAGTTTTCATTGTTACAGGTTTTTATCAGAGACAGCCAGAAAAATGTAAGTAAACGTACCTGGCTTTCCCTATTCCTCAGTCCTCAATGTGTTTGATATCTCCAGGAGTCTCCAAAGCCAGAAATTGATTCATCATAAAATGAGCCATACAACAATCGATTTAAACTCATAAAAGTCAGATATTTTTCTTTGATACAGGTTTGTATCAGGGACAACCAGAAAAATGTATAAATGTACCTGGCTTTCCCTCTGCTTCAGTCCTCGTTGTGTTTGATACCTCCAGGAGTCTCCAGAGGATGCCCTGCTTTTAGTTTTCCATGCTTCCTCTCTAGTCACTTCCCATGCTGCACTTCAACTCTATAAAGATGCAATGGGAGAAAGTCAGATTGTCTTCTTTACTTGACCTCTTAGTACTGCTAATGACAAGTTCGAGTTTTCTTTGACATGCTTATGCTTTGACAAGTTTACATATGCAATGGGAGAAAGTCAGATTGTCTTCTTTACTTGACCTCTTAGTACTGCTAATGACAAGTTCGAGTTTTCTTTGACATGCTTATGCTTTGACAAGTTTACATGTGCGACTAATAATATTTACGTATTGATTTGCTATTTGCTTTATAGGTCAAGCTTGCAGAGGTGTTAGAAGCTGAAGGTGCAGATATCATTCAAACAGAGGGAGGATCTGGTTCAACTCCACTAATGCCAGGAGTTCACGGTCTTATTGAAAAAGTAATTTTCGTGCAATAATTCTTGTCGGACTATATTTATAACCCATCAATGCGCTGAACTGTACTGTACTAGAAAGCTGAAATTGTGCATCAGCATTGCATGTGTCACACCTCCTGAAATAGAGACACCAATATTATGGTATTTCCAGTTATTTTTTGGTCTAAATAGGCCATAGTTGTCTACTTCTATGAAGGATGTTGGATGCTGAACTCAATGAGCCGCTTGACAAAATTGAGAATCTGTCTATTGATGCAATGAGAAAAATACTCTTATTCGTTATGATCTTGAGTTACAACATTGACTCTAGCTCCTTTGTGGAACAGAGTTCAAGCCACATGCTATCGGAGTTGGATCAAAAGCTTAAGTTTTCTACTCCTACATGAGACCAAAAAAAAAACTTGAAAAGGACTGTGGCTTATCTGATATCATTTTTACACCAAATGCCCTAGTTGCAGCACATTATCTATAGGTCTTATTTGTGAATCACTTGAAGATTCAAAAAACAAAACATAGCCAGAGCTGCCTAATTTTTGAAGCAGCATAGAATAGGACAAAGTATTTGGGTTAGCACCCTCTTTTCTTCACCAAGTTGGGGCTTATGTCGCTCTTCTAGCAGTTACTTGGAATACTGTCCCTTTTTTCAGCTACCCAAATTAGAGTTAGTGCCTTCCTTGCAAATAAATTGGCTTTAATGCCCTTTTTCTAGCAACTGTTGAGGCTAGCATTTTCTTTGTTAAGAACAAAAGGAACTAGGGTTAGCGCTCTCCATCAGGACTGATTTTTCTCCTCTGAAAAAACTCCACTATGCCTTGAAAAGTGCTATGTTGCCAAGCTATGGACACAATCATAAGGCAGCATCAAGAGTACTTGAAATTAGCAGTAAATGCCAATGAAGTACTGATTTCCAGCAAGGAAGCACAGAACAATTGACATTGGACTGCAGCATTGTTCTAGAAGGTAGCCCTGCTACTGAGATCTCCTCATGATGGAGAGCACTCAAAGACTCCACAAAGCAAACTGACAAATCAATTCTCAACAGGGTATTTGTAGGGTCCTACAACCTGTCATACCTACTAGATAGAAATATGGTTGTTGAACTGAATTGGGAGAGCTTTCTTTGATATTGTAAATTATATGGGTAAGAAGGGGTCCAAATATAAATGCTCGAGCTGAAAGTTTCCTTTCTAAATTCTTCTTATTAAGTAGCTTGAGTTAGTCGCCCAGAATGAGAACATCTTGACGTCAGGATTTGTCACTAATGCAAGGTGTCGAATTATCTTAAAACTTATGATCACAACAATTTCTGTGTTTAGTGTGTCTTGACCTGCAGCATATGTGCCTTCGTCATTATATGTCTAAAGAGCAAGGCTGGAGATAAAAGGGTCTATGAATATATGAAAACGTATTGTAACAAAATCTTTTTAGTGAATGTGGCTACGAATAATAGACAAAAAAATTATCATGGGAAATCATCATTGAGAACAGCCACTACATTCCTACCATGATTGAAAACAGTAAAAAATTCAAGTATAGCTTTCAGAAAGCTGAACATATTTTCTGTTGAGTGTTTCAAAAGAGAATATGATGAAAATATTGTTACTTTATCAACATGTGTAAGATTGCAACTTCATATTGTTATCGAACAGGCAGAGCAGACCATTTTATTAGCAAAAAAAATTTCTATCTAACAGAATGAGCTTTTACTTATTCGTGGGGCTACCATTAAGCTAAGTTATATTCATGAAGAAGGGTAAGCTTTCTACCCATGGCAATATTGAAAGTTTCCTCATGCAGGCCACTCCAACCTTAGCTGCTGCTTATTTGATCTCAAAAGCAGTAAAAGTCCCGGTGATGTGCGCTTCTGGACTTAGTGTTGTCACAGCTTCAATGGCTATAGCTGCTGGAGCATCTGGTGTGGTATGATGATTTAATCTTTATGTTTGGCTCCATTTCAGTCTTGGTGCTCAATACATCTGAAAAGGGACAAATTACATCTGTGTTTGTGAGTCCAATGAGAAGCTTCCTAGCTTACTTTCTCCAGTAGCAACGGAAGTCATTTTCAAATGGTCTTTGTATCTTTGTTTTGGTGTTTTAGATTATCATAAACATTACTGCTGTTAATCATTGGTGATTGGTGATTGGTTGGGGGCCGTGCAGGGAGTGGGTTCTGCAGTAAATAAGTTGAATGATCAGATTGCAATGGTCGCAGCAGTTCGAAGTATTGCTGATGCTTTAGGCCTGCTTTCACGTTCCTCAAGAAGTCTGTCTCTTATAGCTCTTTAGGAGTATAAGTGGGTCCCTCACCATTAAAATCAATGGCCATCAGGCTCCCCTAGGCTGATTGTAACCGACATTCTCTTCGTTTCAGCATGTTCTGCTTTTTCACTGGAAAGCAAAAGCTAGACACAAGCTTATACTTCCAAGTACAGAATGTTTTTATTTTCAATGAGTCAGACAAAGTCCTTTAGTCTGAAAGTGATACAGCAGAACTAGTTTAATCAATAAATGCTGCAGACAGATTCAAGGGAAGTCTATAAACTCTGTCAAAGTACGAGGCCGAAGTCAATGTTGTAAATTTAAGTGGTGCAACCCCTTTTTCCTTACCAGTTGACTGGGAATATGCACCACCACATGCCCCTTCCCCCCCACCGACCTTTTTATGTCTCAAGAAGTCCATATATAATGTCTTGTAATGTGTATTGATGAGGCATATGTGCAAAGATAGCCTCTTTTACAAAGTGAGTACATAGATATAACCTTGTTTACAAAGTGGGCACAGAAAAAGCATTCCTCTTACCAAAGTAAGCTCTTTTTAGGGTTCTCTATGCACAAATATTTGGGTCTTAAAAGTTTAGGCCTCAAATTTGTCTACGAATTCATGGGATGCTAACCAGTTGAGAGGAAAAAAATATCTATCTGGAAGAAAGAAAGTGCTGATGTTCATTGTAAGATATATCAATTAGTCCAAGCATGAGCCTTTCTGACCATATTGGACCATGATATCTTGAAAAAGCTGTAGGTTTGACACCATTGCCAGTCGATTTTCTGGGCTCTCTAGGCACATGGACTTTCCATATATCATCATTGAGACTGATATGCGTAATTTAAAGGAGAGTTGGTACATTTTTACTAAAATCAATGTCCCTTAAGCTATTTTGGAAGCCTAGGGTTAGGTTTAAAGTGTGGCACTAACATTATTTATGGAAACTTTCATTACCTGTTTCACCTATAACAGTTCCCAGCTTTCCTATGTTTTATTCTGGAATCTGTTGGTTCAAGATTGTTGGTGATTGTCATGAACGATCACAAATCATAACTAGAGAATAGTGCTGAAATATGCTCTAATTGATAGATTTTGATGTTATCCTTCTCAAAGTGTTGGTCCATTCTTTGTGTCACACTTGGTTCTGATTGTATGAATTACCACATCTTAAAGATAACATCAGCGAAATATGCAATACTCTATGATGGAGTTTGATATTTTCCTTCTCCAAGTGCAACAAAGATAGTTCCATCCTTTGAGTCTGAGATGGAGAGTCCAACTTTTCTCTTGTTGCCATAAGTCGTTGTACCTATGGGTTGATAAGATTTGAGTCTCTTTTCCGAAGGTTTAGTACTACAAGGGAACTGGTCAAGTAGTTGAACCCCTCGACTCTACACGGTTTAATAAGTGCTTCAGTCTCCCATCACTCCCTTGGCACAAGATCTACCACAAGGCAGGAGTGGTGATGGAGCACCTCAAGTCCCTTTTGGTTGACTAAAGTTCGAGTCGTACCTTATCCTCTTGGCAGCCAAGAGCTCACAGAAGAGTTCTTCGAAGTATTGGGTAAAAGTTGTCTAAAAAGCTTTTTAATACAAGCAGGAAAGGAAATTAAAGTCCAAATTTTTAACTTCCATTCATAGTACCCCGGCGGTACCATTGGTACCGCCCTGGGATCCGCGGTACCATAATATAAAAATAAATAAATAAATAAATTTCCCGTGTTATTTTCGCAAAAAAAAAAAAAAAAAAAAAAAATTTGGTACCGCCGACCGATATGGTACCGCGGTACCATATATGGTCCTGCGGTACCGGGATCCGCGGGACCTGTGCTTCCATTGTTTCAAGTAAGTCATGTTACTTGCCTTGATTATTAAGAAAACAGCATGCTGAATCACAAGCTTTTCTTCTGGAAAATGAAGAAAGGGACGTTAATTTACTGACGATTGTAGCCCTTGTCTCTGAAATTAGATGCAATGATTCAGTACTTTGCACCTGATCAATCACTATAGCTAGAACCCCATGATGGTTCTCCATCGGTTGATGAAGTTTTGTGCCATGGTAACTGAAGAAGACTTGTAGTGACGTGTGATTTTTAGTGAGGCTTTAACTTGAAACCTCCTACTTTTATGTGAAGGTGATTGTTCTATGCAACTATTCGTCCTCGTAAATTCTAGTACAGTACCACTTTTTAAAACTAGTGGCATCAGTGTTCTTGTAATATAGAAAATGCATAATCAAAATGAGCTTTTAAGAATCTTGGTAGAGTAATTCATTTTTAGGGGTAAGTTAAAGTTGCTAGTTCTTAAAAAATGTTGAAATTCATGCTCCAAGTGAGGTTTATAGCTGAGAAATCATGATGGAAATCATGGTACATGTGCTGGAGGTCACTTTCATATCCTCCTGCAAATATTTATTTCTAACTATAATCTCTTGTTTAATTGCCCGTTCACCTTTTAATTTGAGAAGCATTGTTTCACATTTGTGAAATGAATAACACCATAGTTTGGTAAGTCATTATTTAGTTTCATTGAAGCTTTGAAATTTGAATTTATGGGGGCTCCATAGGAAGAAGGTAGGCTACATGTTAATATGTTTCCTCATTCTTCACTTTTGAAAGCAGCCATTTTGTAGTAACCAAATTCTTTGCCATTTCAAATAACATCATCAAACATGAAGATTCATATTTACATAATCTGATTGCGAAATCCTATGGAAGACAAGTATTATGTTAAATGATTGAAGAAATTGTAAGCGATGCTCTAGTATAAGATTTAAGGAGTTTGATTCCATATATTATGGGAGTCAAAACCCAAAATAAACATTTTTGATCAAAGCGGAGCTTGCTACTGTCAACTAAAATCTTGGAAAGTCATATGAAACAACAATTGTCAATAGAGTTAGAAAGTCCTCCTTGTAGAGCCATAGTCTTGTAGTCTTTGACTTCTACCACTAGAACTACTCCAAGAAGTGTGAAAATTGCAAAATTGTCTTGACTAGTTTTAGTCATTTATGGATAGTTTGGCATGGCAAGTGGACCAAGGCCTTCACTTTAATGTACTATACTTATTTTGTATATAATAGGGCCACAATCATGTAAAGGGTGAGTCAATATTGTCTTGTAGTGGAGAAAATTGAGCTTCCTATTTTGTAGAGAATCTAGAGAAAAAGGCATCTTGAGGTTGGTGACTCAACATAGGTCAAATAATTTTTGGATTTAGGATTAGGTACCCCATTTTCAGGTCATAAGTGATGGGGAGAAGGCTGGAAAACCAAGATGGTGTGGATCTATATGAACATCCATCATTTTGATCAAAACAATAATGAAGAACATTGATTTTTTACCTCTATTTTTTGAGTAAGTTATCTAAGCTTGTATTCAATCTTAATGAGTAATTTCTTGTATCTTATTCATGTGTATGATGTTTTACAGTATCATATTGAACCCATTTCGTGAGGTTTGAGTGATCTTTAAGAGCTTAATTCTTAATCTAGTCACATTCTTGCATTCTAGCATACCTAGAATAAATGAATTGTTTATCGTGATACAATCCATGCCACCTACCTCCAAGTAGGTCTGACCTATAATAAGGTCCACACACAATAACTTATGCACCAGTTGAAGAACATTGTCCATACATCAAATGACGTATCATACTTGAGCATTCGGCAATCTCCTTGAGTGCCACCCCAATGGACTCGTCATACACTCATTGAGCTTATCGGATGTCTCCAATCCTAGTCATCATCCTACTATCCAAGCAGATTGTCAAAGCATTACCGGCCTCTTCTCCTAGCATCTGCTCGCTCTCCGTGGCTATGTGCCACTCGGCATCATGCCACTACAAGCATGTCCCTAAGTCGTCGCTCAGAACCTGAGACCAATGTCTCCTTGATCATACTGAGGTATATGGCTCTGAGTGACTTCTTCTAGGCTTCTCCTTAATCTTACTACCTGTTGATCTAAATCAAGCAAGTTCCAACACATGTGCGAGCCCAGACTCCTACAAATATAGCCAAGAAAAAAAATTGATGGATTTCAGCAATGCTTTGTATTTTCCAAACAAAAAAAATGGGGCCTCATGGGTGCAAATGGGCATTTGTGGCCCCCCAAATATTTTTTAATCCAAATTAAATGTCGTTGGGCGACGTTTAACTAAAACCCTAAAGACTTAATGGTGAGGTTTTTTCGACATTTGAGCAAACGTCACAAAAATGTCGTTCTATTTTCTTTGCATACCCAAATAATCGTCGTTGGGCGACTTTTAAGTAACACTCGGCAACACTGTATATTTTCTCAGAAAAAAGACTTGAGAGGGTTAGTGACATTTAAGCGACATTAGTATATGTCGCCCAACAACGTTCATTTGATTTTGAATTTTGCGCTAAAAAATGATTCAGCTATATAACAACAATTAATTGTCACTGTAGTCGTAACCCGGCAATGGTCAATGGTAATTTTGAATGCACGTCGAGTGGCAACGTTTTTTTCCCAAAAATCACCATTGCATTGACGCTTAGCGACGGCGGACAATCGTCACTAAAAGACAGTTAGAGATGTCGCAAAAATGATGCTAACTTTGTTAGTTTCATCGTTGCTATGTCGCATAACGATGGTCCATTAGCGACGCTTAAAAAAGACGATAGTGATGTTTATAGGGACATTTGTTAAGGCCATATTTGTTGCTAAAAATGCCTTAAACATCGCTGTGTCTCCTTGGTATGGTAGTGTTTCTATGAAATCTATCTCCATCATTGGATGGTTGTCACAAATATGTGAAACAATCTCCAAAAGAATCATTTCTCAGAGAAGGTTACGACGAAAGCTACAACCCTATTTTTATCTTGACTAACAACAATGGCGTCTATAAAGTCAACCAAATTTTTGGCCTTGGTTTTGAAACTCACCACACAAACACATCCATATGCAATGAGAAAATTTGTTCAACATTTCAATTCTCCCACATAACTCTTGAGTGGCTTTCCATACATATTACATCTGCATTCTATGCATCTTTGACAACCAAAACGTTTAATATCCACAACTCATATTCATCTAATATTTTGTTGGGATCACCCACCATGATTCCGTAAGGGAATGAGATTGATCAAAGCATAAAGGAGAATATTGTACCTACAATACACAATGAAATAGATGGAATGGAATGAATGTATGATCCCAGTGAAAATCTACATCCCAATCACCTCCTGTTTTCTAGCTGGCTTGTGGCCAATCACGACATCTGACAATAGCTATGTGCTAACAAAAATTTTCACTTCTCAAGCTTTTCTTAGCCTTTCTCTAAGATTTTTCTTACAGATGTTCACCCCCTTGAGGTCGCCTTGCCATTGACTTTTCAATAGAACTAACAATATGTGATTTGGTGCAGTATTGATTGCAGATAGTTTGCTTCCGTAGGAAAAACCACATTTCTTACAAAAATTTGATAAATTTAAAAAAAATGTCATATTTCCACTAAATATAATCTTGTAAATTGCCTTGTCTTGGTATAGTGCTATGAAGGTAAGCTCTTTGCTTAATGATTTCTCAAAATGAATTTGATAGCCCGGTCAATCAACTGTAACGGTTCTTCAAATTCTTCCAAAAATCGGCTTCTGATAGCTACAAATTTGCACCTGACCAAGGCTTTGATACCATGTAAATGGTCAATTATGCAGTTTACACTATGAATTAGACAAGCTACCAAAATCAATCGGGAATCGTAAAGAGCTGAAAGAAATAGCACACCTCTTCTCAAGCAACACATATGAAGTGTATAATATAACAGAATGAAAAACAAGTACATATAGGAAGCACTAGTTTTTTGGGGAGTACCATTGCATGATAAGACGGTCCTCGTTACAGGACAACCATCCAAACTCACTAAACTCGAGTGACGTCAATGTGGCCCTCGTCACTATAGTGTGTACTGAAAGTAAAAACTCACTAACTACAATACAAATGTATCTACAAATGGCTTATATTATCCTAAAATATAAACATGGCTTATATTATCCTAAAATATGATTATCAAGAAGAGACAAGCTGACACTAAAGCAGATAGTTGACAAATTTTTAAAAGTTCCACAATCATAAAACAAGAAGTGATCATGATTTTAATGAATACAAAGAACAATAAAGACTACATAAAAGATGGTTTTGATCAAGATGATATGGCCACAGAGGTATTACAATGAAGTTTGGAAAATGAATCTTTTAGAGCAATTAAAATAGAAAACACATATTCACTAGCCATCTATCTTGTTATTGAATGAAAGTCTTGAATTATTTTACAATATTAAAGGTTTTCAAATGGCAGCTACCTATACTAAGTTGACTATTTACTTGAGCATAAAGAAGGGTATACGCAAATCTTGTAACTATGCACAATCATATATTTCTAGTCTTAAAATATAAAAACCATACCTTGGCGTGTGATTGCAATCACTTATATGTCGTCTAAGGAACAAATGAAATCTTTATAGCAAAATTTGAATCTATTGGCAAATTTAATTGGCCCATCTGGACACCAAAAGGGGCATGAAATTTAGAAAATTACAATAATGAGCTTCTGTCAAAATTGTTTTTGTAGAACAACCATTCTTACCATCTAAATGACATGCTCAGATTTGAAGTGTCATTGTACATAAAGCCAACTATGTGTTTTGTTTTTATTTTTTACGTCATCATCAAATGAACCTTTTTTATTAGTCTACATAATAACATGCAATGTTGTACTTTATACAAGCCTAAATAATTACATTCTAATCATTCATTTCCTATCAATTGAAACTCGTTGCTGAAAATGGTGACAAGATGTCTTAAATTTTGAGAAATACATAATAAGAAATAAAGGGTGGTTTCACATGGAAGGGGCCAAGTCCACTTCAAAATATGCACTGACGTCCCAATTTGAAAGACTAGGTCATTTCATGTGGAACCCCCGTTCTTTTGGAGGCAAGGTCATCTAATGCCTAAATTCAAATCAGATAAGGTTATTCTCATTGGAAGGGGAGAGAGAGCCCACTACTGACACTAGTGCCACTCAAGATGCATGAAGTATTGCCCTGACATCTTGACTTGCCCCATGCTGGCACATTTCAATGCCACCTAGGGACAACTCCCACTCTTGTGACATGGGGGGAGGCCACTTGAAGTGGCTTCCAACAATCAGGATGGAGTTTTTGGGCCCTCTCCACTGACACCCCACTCCATGTGAAATCACCTTGAGGCAAATCGATAGTTGGAACGTACTCGCAATTGTATCGTGATTTAACACAAGCTTAAGGTAATACAAATAAAAGTGCCCAAGCCCCACTAATTTTTCAAATAATTTTCTGAAATTTAGATTCACTTAAGTAAATACAAACAAAACTTATTCTCATGGGGGAAAATCAACTCGTACTAAACATTTACAAGAGCTTAAGTAGTCCCACCTTTCTGCCAAAGGCCTTTTATGAACATGGGCACCTGGTTGAATCAAATTTTAGACCTTGAGATTAAGGACACGTCAATCGCTAGGCCAGATGTCTTTCCAAAGAATGGAATGCAATGAATGTGATGCGACCTTTGGGTGGAAGGAGTGTAAGTTCCTCTTACAGTTTCATTTCTCATTGTACAAATGCAAAAGAAATTCTAAACTGTTCCAATTCAAATCTGAAACTACAGCAATGAAATCTAATCAACCATTAGTATGTAATGTGCTTTACATGATTTGCACATATCTGTGGACTTCATAACGTAATTGTTGTTAAATAACAAGTTTTTAATTTTTAAAAGAAATCTAATCGAAATCATTCTTCAAGCTACATTAAATGCTTTCAAAATTTGACATTTTCGCAGATCATTGTAGCTTTCAAATGATATAGATTTCAATTTAAACTTGATTATTCACAAGCCTATCACCACATTGTATAGGTGTCCAAGATCTGATGGTAAAAGATCTTCTAGGCATGCAGGAGGAAAAACAAAATCTTCTAGTCATCACTTGGATCATCAGGTGCATCCTCAGGCCTCCGCTTTATTACTAGCACGGGAATGTCAACATGCTTTACACAGTGCTCACTCACGGTTCCAATAAACATCCTGCAGTAAAACCAGAAATACCACTTCCAGTTTATCATAAGTACTCACAAAAAGCACATAGGGATAAGGAAACTCAAAATTCACCAAACCATGCAAACGCATCTGACTGATATAAAAATAGTTAACTTCATGAACATATGCTGAGCACTTTCAAGATACCAAGCATGCAAGCTTAGGCATCAAAGACATTGCCAACTGCATTTGGGCACCTAATCAAGTCTCACGAGTGCTTTTGGGTTCGTAGGCTAAACAAACCAGAGTTTAATAGATGGAGTAGTGCATGTGCAATATAGGGATCTCATTAAACGGTTGCTTGTAATGTCTATTTGTGGCAGGAGCCTCATGTTTGAACTCAAATGCTAATGCAGAATACCTTTGTATGCTGCTTAGACCTCGACTACCCACCACCAGCAAATCCGGGTGGACTCTTTTGACCTCCTTACATATTTCTTCTTTTACGGCACCCTCCTTGATCCAACATTTGCAAGGAACCTGTTCACAAAGCATGATGGTTTTACCAAGTGCTTACAATAATTGCATAACCAAAAGATTGTGTTTTGTGATTTAGTTCAGAAATGAATCAACTTGGGGATTCTGAAGCTGGTATCAAAGCTATTAAATGAGACTATCAGTACTGTGCACTGCAGCTTAAATGGAACTTGTGCTAGATTGTTTTCTTTTTGTAAACTTCTATACAATGGATGGCCCAATCACTCCAACGACTTGAAGTTTTGTTTGCACAAAATGTTATAGACACCACTTGGAAGGAACCCTTGAAGAGTAAAATGTGCCATTGCAAAGATTGGTTCAGCTCAGGATTCAAGGGGTCCATTCAAAGACACATTTTGGAGGATATATCATGAGCAAAAAACAGGCCATTTCATGGATGTGTACCCATTCACAGTATCTGAGATTAAAAATGGGTAGGTGGTGAGGTCCAAAATTGGATCGGATAGGGAGGACACTAGCTTTGCAAATTAGGGAAACAGAGACGGGCATCACCTCTTTGAATACAACCAATTTGCAATGAGTTCAAAGGTCTTTTTTCCTAATCCTTTCAATCTCTACATAGTTTTTTTCAGCCATGATGACATCGATATGCTGGTTTCTTAAACGACATACTAGATGTGTAGTTAGTTTTGGTCTTGATTTGGTGTCTACTGATTGTGTTATTGAAGCATAGTTGCAGCGCGATTCTGAATCGTGATCAGAATCGCGATCCCGATTCGCAATTCGGGATTTTCCCAAAATCGTGTAGAATCGATTTTTTATTTTTTTTTGAAATTTTTTTGTGCAATATGGGTATCAGATGAAAGCTCTGATCGAGGGGAATATGATTGTGTAGTTTGCCGACTGTTTCAGGTGCAGGATGGTCCCTTTACGCTAAAGCTGCATCCCATATAAAAAAAAGAGAACACATTGGGGCATTCCCAGTGAACATAGCAGGAATCTCCCTTTCTCTGATTCTCCCTCTCTCTCTCTCTCTTTTGATCACGATTCACAACAAACGGAACTAAAACCATGCTGAACAAAAACCTAGTTGAATCATTCTGAACTTTAGCCTTAAATGAAACAATTTTTGAGAAAACAACCATACTCTCTCTCTCTCTCTCTCTCTCTCTCTCTCTCTCTCTCTCTCTCTCTCTCTCTCTCTCTCTCTCTCTCTCTCTCTCTCTCTCTCTCTCTCCCCAACCATAAATCATAAACCATAAAACTGAAGTTACTGAACTAAAACCACAAAGAACAATACTGAATCACAACAATGTTGTGAATAGGATCATCATAATATATAATATCGGGCCACATGGCACCAAAAAGGGGTACAATGATGTTCCATGAACGTAATGAAAACTATATAACTAAGGCCCGTCAGAGTCATGGTAGGATAAATCATCCGAATCTGTGGACTGCAGGTCCCATGGGTCCGCAGATGAATCGGAACTGGAGGGAGCCATATGCCGTGGTGTGGCCCTAGCTCTACTGCGTGCTCTGGATCCCTGCTGCGTGCCCTGGCTCTGGACCACCCCCCTCCCCCTGCCTCTACCTTTGCCTCTGCCTCTCTCCCCTCCTCTAGCCCCCATCTGGCTGCCCCTAGCCCTGTGTCTACTCCGTCGTGCCTGTGTGTCAGGTGGCTGTGACCCTACGCCCTGGGATGGCCCTACCCACTGTGATGATGCCTGGCCGACGGCTGCCAGTGATGCTCCACTCCTGTCTACAAAAAGAGTACTCAGCCCCCCCCCCCCCCTCCTAGAACCTCTAGGTCTCCCCCTAGGCCTACGTGCAGGAATGGCTGGCTCCTCCTCTGTCTCTGCATCAGGGTCCACCAGCAGGTCAGCCAGGTCATCCCCCTGTGCCTCCGCCCACATCTCCTCGTCCTCCTCTGTATCTCCCTCAACCCACTCCTCCTCCTCCACATAGTCTGCCCCGAGCATCTCTCCACCCTCTGAGCCCTCGTCATCTCCCTCCTCAGCCCTCTCCCTCTGCCTCTCTGTCCTCCTCTGCCGCCGTAAAGCCCATGCGTCAGCCTGTGCCTGTCTGTAGAGCTCTCTATGGATCTCATCATCCATCTCCTCCTGTGTGGGTGGTGCCCGAGGAGCAGCAGCTATCGAATCCACCAAGCAAGTGTTAGGGTCCACCTGCAACCAAAAACAATACATTGTTGTCAGACAGGTATTGTGCAACTCACAACATATTTTGAAAGCAAATCAATTCATCAAAGCATAGCAAGAAAAAAGGGGTGATGATGTGACTCACCTCGAGCATCTGACCCTCTCCTCGTGTGAGCCTCAACATACGGCCATTGGTGTTCACAAACACCAACCGCCTACACTGCTCGATGGACAACCTGTTCCTCTTTTGCGTGTGATACAAGGCCCAGGTGCTCCAATGCCGCTCACAAGCTCCTGCTGAACAGTCCTGTGCAAGGACTCTCTCAGCCAATCGCCTCAGGTCACCTGTGCTACGCCCGTGGATGCACCACCATGTAACGGGCCTCAGCTGATCCTCCCTCCGCCGACTCTGCTCTCCATCGAAAGGAAACTGGGAGTGCTCAAATGCGAGCAGCTGGCTTGCAATGTTGGCCAGCATCGGACCTGTTGACAAAAGGAAAAACATGGCACATGTAAGACCCCTCGAATTCAAACACTACCAATGAGTACAATACTGCAGTAACATTGCTACCAACCGATTTCTCACACGTACCTGGTCCCGGCCATACGCGCTCCGTGTACTCCACCCATCCCCGGTGCAACTCCGGATCGTCCCTCTCTCGGGTAGAGCGCCACAAGGGGTGCAACATGTGGGCTACGGCATGGATGGGTAGGTGGAAGTAGTCCCATCTGGCCTCCCAGATACGTGAGATCTCGCACCTCCTGCAACAGACAAATTACAACAATCACTAAACCATAGCATAAAAGAAACGCATCAGACAGTGAGAAACAACAAACTAGACACTAAAGAGTCATACCTGTGCTCGTCCAAGGCTGACAACAGAATCCCCTCGCCGATGTGGTCCATGAACTCATAAATGAGACCGAGGGTGCACCCCTCACGGTCTACCAGGCGCAGCACTCTGTAAAATGGGTAGAAGGATTCCACTAATCTCCTCAGCAGCTCTCCAGAACTCGTTGCCGTACACAATGGACTGGAAAAATGCCGAATGGGGGAGGTCTGTAAAGTCCCGGAAGGCCACGCTGGAAACCATCCGCCGCAATGTGTCCTTCACCACCACCAATCGCTCTAGCACCAAGAAGTAAAACGCAAAGCGCGTGAGTGCGGGCTTCTTCAGGTTTAAGGTGGAGAAGGTGCGGAACAGGGCCAACACACGCCTCTTCCTGGTCACAAAAGTGACCAGGCACATGGCCGTAGAAGTGATCTGCAACACAAACATCCAGTAAAAAAGTTTAGACAGAAGTTGAGACGTGGTTAGCAACATCGAAAGAAGAAAGCATAGCAAATAGAACAAACTATACCTCTCTGATCCATGGAAGCGCACGTAGGTCATGGATGAGCAAGTCTATGCAATGTGCAGCACAGGGTGTCCACACAATGCTGGGGTGCTCCCTCATCATAATCTCGCCCATCTGCTTGCAATTCGAGGCATTGTCGGTGACAACCTGAACCATGTGCTCAACCCCGATGTCAGCAATAATGACCTCCCATATGAAATCGGCTGTGATGGCGTCACCACCTCGAGTGGCATCCACGCCACGTAGGAATACTGTGCCAAGCGGACAAGAAACCAAGACATTGATGACGGATCGCCGACGAATGTCGGTCCATCCATCACTCAATATCGTGCATCCATACCTGCCACAAAACACCCATTAGCCACATGCAAAAATTGTGCCACGAGTAAACCCTAAACGCATGCAATGGGTTTATGGAAACAAAGTACTTACATCTGCCAAGCTGAGCGAATGGAGCTCAGCTCCCGCGTGATGGTCTCCTCCTCCTGACGAAGGAACCTGCCTCGTAGTGCCTCTTGCCTGGGAGGTGTCCATGTAGCATCCACGGCCGCCATCTGTGCACAGAACTCTCTGAACACCCAAGTGTCAGCAACAACAAAGGCAATGCCGCACTCGTAAAAGAATTGGCCACAAGTAGTCGAGTGCAATGGGCCTGTTGCTCTCTCTGCCAGCCGCATCGATCAAGGGTCTGCTGCCTGGGCCTAACCCCTCTCTGCTGTGTATATGGTGCTCGTGGTCTAGCATGCCCAACAGATGGCTGATCCGTGGGTGTGTCACTCTCTGGCAACATTTCATCTGCTGCCGAGGAGGAGGGTCGAGAAGCACCCGCTGCTGCTGAACCAACATGCTCATCTGATGGTCCTGCTACTGTTGCGGATGGAACTGAACCATGCTCTACCCGTGCTGTACTGGGCCCTGCAGCTGTACCATGCTCTGCCCGTGATGTACTGGGCCCTGCACCTGTACCATGCCCAACCCGTGATGTACTACGCCCTGCAACTGTACCATGCCCTGCCTGTGATGTACTAGGCCCAATATCCATGGTAGGCCCTGCCTGCCTACCTGTGAGCCCTCCTACATGTCTGCCTATAACTGCTCCTGCTACCTGTCCCTGTCTAGAACCCTGTGATGTAGTACCGGGCCCGTACATGGTAGACAACCTCTGCAGATCCTCATCAGAAATCCTGGGGCAATCAGATATGCCCAATGTCCGCCCATCTAGCCCTCTGACCCGCAACAAGTGAGCCCTAAACCTGGTGAGTGATCCCGTGAAGTGACCACCGCAATGCAAGCATCTCCATCTGCGGGTGCCCGAGCCATGGTGTGTGCCCACATCCCCGTCGGTAAGCTCAACCTCGGCCCAAAGGCCTCGGTCCCGCACTGGCATCGTATCAACACGACCCTAAACCTGCAAACAACAAATAATCAGGCAAACGTTCAGTAGAAAAAAAAAGACATTGCATTGAACAACATTACCGAGCTCAAATAGAGCTCAAAATACCAGAGCATACATCAGAACGATTCCAATTCACACATTATATCAAGTGCCAAAGAAGAACATGAGATTAGTGCGTGGGATAGAATCATTTCTGTATGAGCGATAACAGGCGACTGACGTTAGCGTCGGAGTCCGTGCAGGCATAAAGGAGTGCAGTGTGGGCCTAAACCGCGCCCCTAGCAGATGTTTGCACGATGGTCCACGCCTAAACCCTAAAAAGTATGGAATCAGGGCAAGAAAATTGAAATTTGTGATACGGACGTAGACGGGCGGAACGGAGGTCATAGGAGTCTATGCAGGCATGTGGAAATGCATTCTAGGCTCAGACATCACCTCACTCTCTTTCCAACAAGTCATTCTGTGAAAATGGCAAAAATACACAAGCATTTGGAATGTGGTGTTCAAATCTCGCTAGGCGTGCCGTAACGGCTGAAACTGACGTTCTAGGAATCACTGTGGGCGTGAAGAAAGGTGGTCTAGAGCCAAACTACGCTCGATTTGGTTGCCTACAGCTCAATGTCAACAATTGCAAAAAATCAAGCCTACACTTACCAAATATCGAAAATTGGTCATTTCGCTCTCCACGAAGCTCAGACCCACCCGGCACCGTGCACACCACCTCCGTATCGTCGAGTAGATGCCTGCCAACTATTCACTTGCAAAGATTGGACGCCCACAGCTCTCAGAAAAAAAATTTGCCTCCTCCACTGCTGGCGCGGTTCTGTGCGCGAGGAGGAGGCCCGAAAGTTAGTTTCTGGTTTTTTTTTTTCGCGATTCTAAAGCACGATTCTGTGCAACGAATCGCGATTATGTATTGAAGCACTAATGACTTGCTATTTAGTGCCATGGACCACATTGGTCTTTGTCGATGTTTATATTGGTAATTTAATCTAAGCTCTCATGATATCCTTTATGGTATCATCCATTTTATGCAAAGAGCTTTTCCAGTTTACACTTCATTTCATTGAGTTTCTATCAAAACTCACTTAGATGTTCTCAGTGACTGTCTCTTTTGAGTTTTTGTTTTTTTGGAGACATGTTTTTCATGCTCCTACATACTCTATCACACTTGACATGTACTATTTGGTCTTACATGCTTTTTAACATTCAAGGACAATAAAGATCTCTCTCTCTCTCTCTCTCTCTCTCTCTCTCTCTCTCTCTCTCTCTCTCTCTCTCTCTCTCTCTCTCTCTCTCTCTCTCTCGCCTGCGTTTTTTGAGGCTGGATCCATGGCAAATTCTCCATCAATGTCACTCAACCACTTTCTATGAGTATGTTTGAAATATTCAAAGCTCAGTTGCATCAAAACTACATTCCAACCCCAAGACACTCCATAACATGAACCTTCTTAAACACATAGTGTAGTGTGAAACTCATTTTTTTCAAATGATACATAAGTATATAATGTCCAAACCTTATATGATCTACGATTCTATATTACGTAATATATTCATATTATAGATATGTGTGTCTATGTTCTATGTTCTTGGTGTAAAAATGTGCATCTCCGAACCAAAAATGACTTCTTGGCAGTGTTTCTGCCAACTTAGTAAGCTTAGTGATTCTTTGAGCAAACAATACATATAGTAAATGCCCTACAATGGTGCCACTTCTTGCATGCTCCTTCATCACAACAAAAATTTATTGGTGTCAATCGTTGAACTTCATCGACATGCTTTATTGCCAATCGACCCTGTGATCCATCTCTAGCAAGTCAAAGTCCACAATCATGTTAACGTATATGTAAGCTAGCTGAAGGAGTAGGTGGTACACATGAACAAGTAACTACACTTTTAGATGAGCCAAAATTTCCATATTCTAAACAGCTCTGAATTGCTGGCAAGGCTGATAGAATGCAGCTGCTCCATTGTTTGGGTTATTTATAATATGTTGGTAGGCTCACAATTTCTCAATTGATAGGTTATAAAAAATACCAGCACTCTTTCATATATACCTAAGGAAGCGGGACCCGGGCGCGAACGCGCCAGGGGTGCATCTGCGTCTAGAGGCGTCCGGGTTTTTTTTTTTAATTTTTAAAAAAAAATAAGACTTGTAAAAAAAATTTAAAAAAATATATGGCGTCCGGGCCCCGGACACGTCAGTTTTTTTTTTTTTTAATGTTAGTTAAAAAAAAAAAAAAAACTGGACGAAATTGGACGCGTCCGACCCCCGCGTCCGGGAGTCGGACGCGGGCATTCCGTCCCGGACCCTCATCCCTGATAATATATACATAGCTCACTCTTTCCCTGAACTTTATTCCAAGACATAAGTTCCCACATACTTAGCTCCTCAACCCAATTCATCTTCGGTAACTTTCTTGAGCTTCAAATGAATTGTAGGCCAGTAAGTCCCAGACTTTAGTACTGATATAATAAAACGTGAAATAGGCATTTCGTACATAAATGAAACCCTTATCTTCATGTCATCATTCGATACAGAGAGATTCTCTTTATGGAAATAACTAGGGGACTAGAGAGCAACATAAGCTATCCTACATGTACAAATCCTAAAATCAGTACAGAGCTAGGCTTTAAAATTTGCAACATCCATTTAGAATATACTGATGGTTACAATTTGCAAAATACAAACTCTAGAATAACCAATCAATCCATTATTGAACTCTAATGTTCAGTTTTAGCCACTATCATTTTCTTTAGGCTAAACTTTGCTACAATTGTTGTTCTTTCACCTACCTTCTCAAAACAAAAAAAAACTCAAATTTTCTTGGAAAGTTCCAAGACACAAATACAGGTCAAAGTTTATTTTTTAGGCAGACTCTTCCCATCTTATTTTAGCTAAACTTGGCCCCCCAATGGACCCTTCCTTGCAAAAGATGTATCTTTGAAAGAGAAAATTGATAAGCAATGGTTTCAATCTTAGGATCTCTATCACTAACAATATCACTTGGCAATCCATACAACCTAAATAATCTTTCCACAAAAATCTAAGCTAAATCCAAAGCCTTTGCAGTTGAATTAACTAGTACGAACGTAGCTAACTTGGTTAACATGTCCACTAAAACCCAAATAGAGGTGGGTCTTAGGAAGTCCAACTCGAAAATCCATAAATATGCTTTCTCATCTCTTTTGAGGGATAACTAGGGGATGTAACAACCTTCCAGCATTTAAGCGTTCGGCTTTGGCTAGGTGACAGGGTTTATACTTAACCATATAAGACTCGACATATGGCTTGAGACCTACATAGGATATGTTATGACATTCAAAAAGAATTCACTTCTTTAGCTCATCATCCCCTGGCACACAAACATTCCCATTCCGAAATAGTAACCCACCTCAAACGGTGAACTGTTCCACAATCTTTCTATCTTTCTTAGACAACTAAAATCCTTGTGAGTCCATTTCAGTTCCATTCTCATTCATTCTGGTCTCAACCACCTTCCATATCTGACCATAATGAGAATCGTTTTTGCACTTTTTTCTCAACGAAAGATATAGATCTGTAGAAATCTAGGTGAATGAAAGTTTATTTGATTCACTAATCCGACTAACAACATATGTATCTTGGTCAAAGTTGCCTTTGATATATCAAATTTCATGATTAAATTCTTGCATAAGCTCAACCCATCGAGCTTTACGACCCCTCAGATCGTGTTGATTGCAAAAGTACTTCAGAGGCTGTTGATCTATATACACTATAAACTGATTACCATAAAGATAATGCCTCTAGGTCTTAAGTGCATGAATCACAACAAATAACTCCTTTTCCTGAGTTGTATAATGCAACTGAGGTCCAGTAAGTTTCTTGCTCTCAAACACCATCGATCAATCATTTTGCAAAAAACATACTGCAATCATTGAATCGCTTGCTTCAGTTCTAACGACGTAAGGCAAATCTGGATCCGCGATCTGTAAGACAAGAGATGAAACAACCATACTTTTGAGCTTCTCAAAACAATGGTTCAGTTATTGATTCCATTCAATGACTTTTGCTAAATTATTAAGAGGTGCTGCAACTTTTGCTTAATCCTCTATAAATCTTCGAAAGAAAACTGTAAAACCAAGAAAAGATTTAACTTCTCTAACTGTTTTTGGTATCGGCCACTCAAGCACTACCTTGATCTTATCTTCATCTATCTTCAACCCTTTCAAAATGATCTTATGACTCCCCAATTCATGCTTAAAGAATTCACACTTGGACTCTTTAGCAAAAAGTTTTTCTCTTTTGAGAATCTACAAGATAGTCTTGATACGATTCACATGCTCCTTAAGAGTTCTACTGTAGATGAGGATGTCATCTAGAAATACAACTATGAATTGACCCAGATTTGGCCGAAACATATCGTTCATCATCTATTGAAATGTCATAGGTGCATTCATTAATCCAAAAGGAAGTACTAAAATCTCATAATGTCCAAACCTCGTCAGAAAACCAATCTTTTGCACATCACTTGGATGCAGACATGAGGGTCCGGGCCGGACATTCCGCGTCCGCATCCGGCGTCCGGTGTCCAAACCCAGACGTGGCCGACCCCCAGACACTTCCAATTTTTTTTTATTTTTTTTAAATTTTTTTAGCACAAAAAATGAAAAAAAATTATAAAAATTATAAAAAAAAAAAAGTGGACACGTCTGGGGACGCGGACGCGAACGCGCGCCCGCGTCCTCCATCCGCTTCCTTAGCTTGGATGAATACTAATCTTATGATATCTGGTTCTAAATATTTTTGTGAAGTATTTAGCTCCGCCTAATCAATCTACCAGATCATCCATCCTGGGCAATGGATATTTATTTTTAATAGTTAATTTATTCAACCCCTTGTAATCCAAGGCTTCTAAACCATAGAAATTTATGTTCCTGTGTGAGACTTAAGCAGTCTTCAACAAAAGTTGATGTCTGCAATTGTGAGAAGGGCACCACGAGTGCAATCTAAACCATAAAAATATAAGTTGAATTGTGTTGACTTAAGCTTTTATCTATCAGCTTTGTCAGATAAAATTCTGCACAGACAAGTTTCATATCGACTGTATAATCATTAAGGCTGTTCTTAAATTAACATCAACAATTTCAGTCTACTCCTAAAAGTTCAAAATTACCTGAGCCAGATTACACTTATTAACAAATTCTTTTAGTAGATGCAGCCCCCTGATTTTCTCTTTCTGTTTCATATCCTTAAAATCATTCGCAGTCGCATATATGCTGTCCATATCATCCAATCCTGAAAAATGTTCTTGACATCAGCAGCAAACCTACCACGAGCTTTCATTAAGTCTTTAAATCATGATAGAAGCCCTGTTAAAACATTATGTAATAACATGTAGCCAGAACATCAGTATTTACGATATGGAACCATTAGAGGTCTCAAACAGGAAAATCAAGGTCTTAAAAGGGAAAATCACATGACAATCTTCGAGCCCATTTTGGGATACAAACAAAGGGCATTCTTCCATTGAAAATAAACTCTTCCATGTGAATATTTGCTACTAGTGATATTGATTATGTTTTGAATTGATTATAGAATATCCCAACACCACAATATTCCTTTAACAGAAAAAATTTCTCAGCATCCATAGTGTCTAGAAGTGGTATAAGGAATGTTTCAACACAAACAATTGTGAAAGGCTATCTAATAATCAAATGTGACTATAATGAAAAGAAAGCAAGAAATTAAGACCAGATAATCTAAGCAACCATAAAGGTGAATAATTCTAGAAAATTATCTAATAATCGTGTCATACATCAATAGCCAATTCACATGCGCATATAGTTCCAGTTTGGATGAATCCTTATAGTACCAGTTTGGATGCTTATATCATATTGAAGGTGGAAATGAAAGATTGTATCCATTGTCCTCAACCCATATTAGAAACACAAGTGGGATACCAACCATTCAGTGATAAGTCTGTGAAACAAAACATCGTAATAAACCAATATGTTAGAAAGGTTGCTAGCAGACTCTCCACGCAGCCATATGTTCCCTCTAAGAGCTAACCCCAAGTTTCAGATCTAATCCACCTCTGAGTGTGATTCATCATCCCAACGAGTATACACTCAACAAAGTCAGCTGTCTCTGTAGCAAAGCATAAATGCAATTGTACAAATCATCCAAAGCTGCAGAAAGACTTATGTATATGAACCTTACAAACCCGTTCCGACCCTTTTGGGTCGGAACGTACTGTACATTCCGTACAGTACGTTCCGGAACATACTGGGTCGGAACGTTTTTTTTTTTTAATTAAAAAAAATGACACTTGCTGGCCGCGATCTATCTGATAAGAGTCATGAGCAGAATCGCTGTGGTACAGCTTGGAGAGAGAGAGAGAGAGAGAGAGAGAGAGAGGGGGGGGGGGGGGGGATCCCAACACGCGGCACTGCAACCCTGTTTTGTGGGCAGAAGTTAAGCAAAAATCTCCTGAGTTTATGATACTGTCTGCGGCAGTAGCATATTGATTGATTAGATTCGTTGAAAGGCTAACCTTTGGAAGCTTTTGTTACTTATGCATAACTGTGATAGCTAAAGTGGTAACGAATGTGAATTCTTAAGGAATCCTAACTGTCTAAGAATTAGTACAAAGCGGAAATTGGTTGTAACTCTGTTACAAGCATAGTTGCCGTTCCAGAATCACTATGGGAGGTCATGATGGTGATACATTTGAATCCGACCAGCTGAAGATGCTCCACCGTAATCTGCTCAACACTATGGGACGTCATGATGGTGATACAATTGAATCCAACCAGCTGAAGATGCTCCACCATAATCTGCTCAACCAATATATGCTGAAAGCTGGGTCGGAACGGACCCTTTGTTAAATATTTACGGTTTTTTTTTTTTTTAAATTGCCCACGTTCCGAAACAGAACGCGTTCTGGAACGCGGGCAACTAAGATATAAACATAGGTTAAAAAGTTTCTTTTTGACATTTTTCATGTAAGTATCGTACTATAAGAGTTTTCTGATATATCAACACAAGCACTTTGGTGACAGTTTACTTACTGCGTAAAGCATCAGATCCGAATACCACTGCGTGTATGAGCTCCATCAAGTGTTGTGATTTGAGATCATTCCAACCTTGAAATCCTATGCTGATTTAAACTAATCCACCATATCACTGATAACATCCCACTAATCCACTAAAACTCATTCATTTAGCTCTTGGATAAATATTCTCATTATGCTGATGGACATTTCTCTTGATAAAGTGATTCATGACAGGAGTTGAGTTGTGACTCCTGAAAAACTTTTCCATGACTAACCTAAGTTTGGTTCCCAGCAACAACAGAAGTGTATTTGACAAGGAAAATTTTTTTTCAGTACACTCAATAGTTTGAAACGTTTTTTGGGGCCTAAGGTTAGCTCAAATCTGCAAGAAGCTACAAGAAGTGAAACTGGGTTAGTAGACCGCAGCAGAAAATCAAGGGAGTAACTACTTTTAGCCATAGCATTCAATCATATTACAAAGAAAGAAATGTTGCATCACTGAAAAAATTCAACTCGAGTTTCAGATCACTTTCAAGTAGCACCTTAAGTCAAGTGAATGGTTATTCTCAGAAGCATCAGAACTATCACACCTTAAAAGGACAGCGTATACAGAATCATCACATAAATTTATTCTTGCATCAAGGAAAAACCTCACAATTAGCAGCTTGCCGAACAGTGTATGCAGAATCAAGGAAGCATAAGTTCAATCATTTGGTTCTCTAAGATTCTCGTAAATACATTTAAAGAGTGATTGAGTTACTGCACATCAAGCTTTTTGGAAATTCAGTCTACTATCTAGTAACTTCAAGTTCATGTTTTTATAATCTAGATTCTCGCAAGGAACATTTATCGATGTAGGCTGACTTCATAGACCTTGAGGAGATCAAATCCCATGGCACATTTGCTAAATAACAGGACATTCTACGAAGTTTCATTTTCAAAATAGTGAGTGAATTGCAATTTAGATCTATCCCATTTTTTTTTGAACTTTGAATCGTATATCGTTAGAATGCAAAATGATTTAAATCTTTTGAAAAAAAAATTTTAAAAAAAATTCTTGATTTGAGTGTATTGGTTCTAAAAAAATAGAATCACCATTCTTGGGAAGTATGGCACTATCTCAAGAGTTTCCAACAAATCAATCAAAATAATTCACTATCTTGCAAATCTGAAGTTAAAGGAGTTTGACACAGTTAGAAATTATTTTCTCAATGTGGAAAAGGGAGTTAGAAATCATCATACTTCATTGGCAGGTTGCAAGCAGTACCTTATTTTCCACCTCAAAATAGCATTAGTAGGTACAATAAATGCAATGTCCAAGTGGGAGGGATGGAAATGATGTCCTTGAAATCCATAGGTAGGCATAGGAAATTGCAAAAGGACGTTCTATAAATAGCATAACCTTGTAAGTAAAATTTGACTGACTTAATAGTAGACATGAAGTCTAGAAGGCAATGTGACAACAATGGGTAGTGGAAGTAGTGGAAACAAAGGTAGAAATAATGGAGGTAGTGGGAGGTTAAAATTGGACAAGAGTATAGAGTACTCACAAGGAGAAAAACTTTTCGATTAGTGATGTATAAGACTTGATTAAGATCAATGTTAATTTTGCCACTTTCATTTGAATACTCCACAAGTTATTAGAGTGAGTATTTGTACGATGCCATCATGTTATGTTAATGCCATCATGTTTATGTTGGATGAGTGTTACTAAACTCTCTTTTGCAATTGAACTCTAACATACGGAAGTCGAAAACTCTTAGTCTTAACATGCCTTTTTCTGCTATCATGCAGCATAAGTATAATGATCAACAAGTGTCCATCACAACCAAAGCCCCAGCATGTCCTGCTCCACCTATTAGAATAAGGCTATAATTCTAGATAGGAGTGATTGAGTCATATGCACTCACAAACATAATCATAAATTGATTGAGCAAAACAATATGACTCAAATTCATATTAGCAAAGCTGAAGCTCGCTACGAAAGATGTGGAGGTGGGCGCTAGACTTCCTTATAAAATATTCTCTTAGTTTTATCTTAGGCAAAAGCTAATGCTTAACCAAAAAGCAAAATGCTAAATCTAGTACCTATATTAGGTAAAAGTCCAAGCTAACTAGTAAGTCAAAAATTTGAGCCCATTTATAGCTCTCTAGCGCCCTACTACAAGCAAAGTTCTTTAACTATTCTAAGAAAAGTATAGGCCCCTAAAATAGCACTTAGGCATGACCTACTAACAATAGGGGTAAGTAAACATTAACACGCCTCCTTAATGGTCACTTTGTTATCTCTCCTAGAAGCTCTCTAAACTTCTCAAATTACTTTTACCAAGTCCCTTAGTAATAATATCCACAACTTGCTCTTCCGTAGGACAATAAGCTCAACTTCATGACGTCGAGTATGCTTCGTCTTGCTGTGAAAAACCAGATTCTTTGCAACTTGATGCAACACTAGTTATCACACTGAAGTATTGTAGGTGTTTCCTTTACCATATTAACATGTAGATTCGTTGAACCAACATAAATGATTGGAGACCAAGCGATGTCTTGATGTTAAGTCTAGGATATTACCTAAGCGTAATAACGAAAAACGGCACCCACAACCTTGGACTCTATAGAGTGCACTAACACAAAGAATCATACAATCAACTTTGTCCTGCATAGCTTGAACCAGATCCCATCACATCCCTACCAACATCATCAATGCCCAAGGGAGGCACCATAAAGATACATTCAAATTACCTTTCGTGCATTGATACAAGACCATGTGCTTCCTAGATGTGGTAGATTTGATGGGAAAATTCATGCGTCTTCAATATAGAATACTAGTTTCATTTTGCTAAGACTCTACTGCATCTTAGCGCCAAACAGATGGAAAATCAATCAATGATTGCCATATTTTCACTTATTTCTTGTGGATTCTTCTTTCGAATGTTCTATTCTTGATAGCCGTTTAAGATTTGCTTCAATTTTACTGCATCTATTAATTTTTATGGCTAGTTTCTGAATTCTTGCTTGACTAGGGTTTGTGCACAGAATTTTTCATGTTTCTTGCATAATATTATATGCAAGTGCTTTTGTAGATTCATGCAGATTATCGCGACTATTTATGGCTGATATCCTAGCATTTTAAACCTTAGTCTGATCATAGCCATTTTAAAAGTGGTAGCTGATTTGAAAAGGAATTTTTGGAGATCAATCCCTTATATGCATAATTTGTTATTAGCATTTTTTATGTGTTTGTAATAAATTCATTGATTTTCCAAGGGTCTGGCTGAGTGCTAGGTGCTAGGTGGAAAGTGGCTCAGATTTGAGGGGTTACCACTTATAAGAGCTTTTAGTGAGACTCATCACGCTTTCTAAAGGGTTTGCTTTGATGTCTCTACCTCAGACAAGCGTGAACACGCAAACGAAAGAGAATGTCTTGGCCTAGCTACTGTCAAAACTCAAAAGATGAAACATGTTGCACAATTCATATTTCTGGCCTAAAAGAAGTTTGAACGTTGGGCACTTGCCATCCTCGTCAGGTACTTGAATATGTAATAATAGTAGCTGATAATCTTCCCTGCAGCTGTGTGGGATTAGCTTCTGCAGCGTCCAGTCAAAGGCTTGTGAGCTACTGATGGAAGGATGCGGATATCCTTTGAGCGTGGACTTGCTCACTGCAATCATTATTTTAATGGGTGCTCTTTGTTCTTGCACAGTGGCCTCAGACTCTTCCATCCTGAAACACATAAAATGCCATGCAATTCAGACCAGGCCAAACTGAAACTCAACATAGCATACTTCTATCTTCATGTCCTAAGTTCGTCCTTTCCCACACCTCAAGGCTCACAATAACCACTTTAGTTTCATTATAGGCGGACAAAACAAGAGCTTCTTCCAACCCACCTCAGGTACGAACTCAAGCTTCACTGCACACAAAATTTGGATCAGAAACCAAGCTCGAAATCCGATTCCGGCATACTCAATATCCAATTCCTGCATACTCTCTTTTACATTCTTCTGAAATGGTGAGGAACGACAGCTGAATGACGAGATTGAATGGATCAACTATGGTACTAGAGAAATCTGTATCTAGAAGCTCCATTGAGTGATACAGATTTCTGCTCCAATAGCTTTCACCAATGTGGCAGTCCGTTCTATTTTCTTGGGGACCACTCCCACCTCACTTTTTTTATTATATGTGTGTGGGGCCCTCGTAGCTTACTAGCACGCATGAGATTAAGCGCGACGCACCGAGTTCATGTCACATGATTTCAATCTCTGAAAGATCATGTTCTCTTAGCAACTTGCATCACGTTAAGTCCTCACACCCACTGGTGCGGGCATTACCCACTTCCGTGCCATTAAGCGACTTTGGTGTGTGTGTGTGTGTGTGTGTGTGTGTGTGTGTGTGTGTGTGTGAGAGAGAGAGAGAGAGAGAGAGAGAATGTCACCCCATTTAAACAAAATGGGTTTTTTAAATTTTCATTGGTCCACGTTTGCCCTAAAACGTATTTGACTGGCAATTGAAAGGAAGTGAAGTGGTGTTGACATGCAATCACGTTGATTTTAGAGATAGATCACATGATATTAGAAACTTCTGGAAAGAGAATTTTTTAGAGAGAGACAGAGAGCGAGCGATCCTAGAAAGAGAATTTTCCAGAGAGAGACATAGAGAGCGAGCGATGGATCGAGAGAGAGACACATCCAATGCGATTGAGGAGTGAGGGAGGGGGGTGCGAGCGAGAGAGAGAGAGAGAGGAGCGCCTTACGTTTCCAGCTATGAACAACTCTGTCATGCCATCAATTTTTGTAATTCGACCTCTCACGGAATGAGAGTGTGATTCTAGTAGTTATTGTTTCAATCTGATGCTTTTCGTTGTATTTCAGGTTGATCGTTGCAATGAAGCTGGGTGAATCTTGCACAGCAGGTCGCGTGTGTGTGTGTGTGTGTGTGTGTGTGTGTGAGAGAGAGAGAGAGAGAGAGAGAGATGGGTGCATTCAGAGAAGGAAAAACAACAAAAGAAAGGCAAAGTTCCCAGTTATGGCAGTTGCAAGGTGTTCAATTGATGTAGTTTGCCTTTGAGAGAGAGAGAGAGAGAGAGAGAGAGAGAGAGAGAGAGAGAGAGAGAGAGAGAGAGAGAGAGAGAGATTGTTGGTTGTGTAATGGCCACAGGATAGCAAAGGAAGGTAAAGGACAATGCTATTCCATGCAGCAGGAGGTGAACCCCCTCCTCTTCCTATAATTGATGAGTACAGTGTAGTATTAGATAAGCATGGAGTGTGGAGAGACTGAGAAGTGGGCTACGGGCTATGTACATGATAGCGAGCATGAGGTGTCAGCTAATTTAGCCTTTTTCCTTTTCTTTTCTTTTGGGTTTGGAGAGCGAATTCTTTCTATCACACGTGCATCCACGATGTGAGAGAGAAATAGCAAAGGGCATGTGTCATTGGAATGAATGTTTACATGGCTATGGTTTCAAATTATTGACAAGTCCTTTTGCTTGGCCCTTTGGCTTGCTGCCCATTTTTAAGCTTTGGCAAGTGAGTTGACAGACCACCCGAGTCCCTTTAAGACTTGGATGGCAAATGTTAAATGAAGGGTCGCAATTTGATCGGCCAATTTGAATCCCTACCATTCCATTAGTCCATTTTTGTTAAATTGCCCTTAGTAGCTCAACATGTCAAGCAATGTCCCGAGGACCAAAAAATGTGCTTGAGTTGCCCCTACGTGGCATGGGTCCCATGCCACCTCATTTGCCACATGATGGCCAACTCAAGATAGTTTGAAAGAGAACAAGACTCATTTTTCCTCCTTAGACCAATGGGATGACTCCATTTCAAATTTGGGACTTGCCAAGCAATGTAGTCTAAAACCACCTTGAGTAGTATCACTTTTATGAACTAGATAATAATTGTTTGGAGGTCCTTCATCCATTATCGTACATAATGTGATATGAAAATTTCAAAAAAAAAAATTATGAACATTATTTTCAAGATTTTGTCGGAAGGTGGTAGGTTATCATAAATGAGCTCTGATACCTTGTCTGAAAATGTGGATAATGCAGAAGGATCGACTGATATCGAATTAGTAGAGCACTGATAGAAACAGAGCTCTGATATATCGAAAATTGGTGGAATAGCAGCAGAAGTAAGCAACGAATGGTTGTGGATCGGAAGCACGTTAGTTAGCAGCGAATAATCAAGACGGACAATCAGTAACAATGCTGCAATAGAACAATACAGTAGTGTAGATAAAATTGAACTATGATTGATTGAAAAATATTGAGTACGATGGCTGGAAGCAAAATCGACTTCAGCTTGGTTGATCGTTGAGTGTAATTACACTTGCTATAGAAGTCTTCTTTTTGACAATATCTACATCTTATTTCAATCGATCAGTACCTTGTAAGCATTACAGTCTATCTACTACATTTATTACAACTGACATAGTAACTGTAAATGCATGTACAAAGTAGGTCGTCCATCATCGCTGCGTCGTGGGTTGGATTTTTCTAACCGATATCGAAAAATACAATGACTCGAGAAATCACAATGACTCGAGAAAATACAAGAGTAACTCGAAAAAATACGAGTTGAGTCGAGTCGAGTCGATCCGGTATCAAGAAATTCTGAAAAAATGCGAGTCGATCTTCTGCTTGAAAAATTCGAGTCATCTTTTTAGGGTTTCCGCAGCAGCAAATGATAGCAAAAGTCGAATAGAAGAATGCTTGACTACTGGATTGAAAGTCTCAGTGTAATCGACGTTGCATACCTGAGAAACTTATTTGGTGACAAGTCGAGCTTTTCTTCTATCGATGCTTCCGTCTGCTTTGTAACTGAAGTAGTGTAACTGATGAAAATACATTTGATACTCTGGAAGTCAAGCTTCTTCCTAAGATCATGAGGAATCTGCGCATAAGCAGTACATCCAAAAACTCAAGTTTGGTACCTGTCTAAACTACGAATGGTGTTTTGTCTGAGAGACCTTTAGTAGGACATATGTTCTGAATATAGGTTGTTGTTGAAACAGCTTCAGCCTAGAAGGACTTCGGAAGTGTCGCATGTAATAACAAGCACTTTGCCGATCCGATTAAGGTTTTGACCATTTGACTGAGGCGAATAGGAGGCAATTATTGTTGCTCAATGCCGTTGTTAAGGCAGTGCTCTTTGAATTCGGTGGAGATATATTCTCCCCCATTATCTGACCTTAGTGTTTTGATTTGTTTACTAGTCTAATTTTCTGCATGTTTGTTGAATTGTCTGAACTTGATGAAAGCCTCTGATTTTTGTTTAATGAAATACTGGCAGCTGTTCTTCTGGAGAATTCGTCAATAAAGGTAATGAAATACTTTTTATCTAGTAATTAAAGAGTTTGCATAGGTCCACATATATCTGTATAAACAACATCTAACAGACCTTTTGTTGCATGCCTATGGCTTGATAAAAAAGAAATCCTAGTCTACTTTCCAAAGATGCAGCTATGACAGATAGGGAGATCAACTTTGCCAAAAGGATAATCGAGATCAAGAGCCATGGATCGTCTGGACATGTCCAATACATATGCATAATTCAAGTGTCCTAAGCAATGATGCCATAGTAATGCTTTATTGATAAGAACAAAAGTTTTCAAGGCTTGACTAGTTTCAGATAAACAATGCGCCAATCTATATAAACAGTACAAGGATCTTGTTACTCCTATCAATAATTCTGCATTGATCAGATTAAAACTCCACCTTATGACCTATATCTGTAATTCTACTTATTGATAACAAATTTGTAGAGAGTTTAGGAACATATAAAACTTTTGACAATAGTTTGATTGATCATGCTGGAATCACAATCTTACAGCACCTTCACCTTCAATAGTGTGAGTGCTATTGTCACCAAGATGAATGTACTTCTTTGTGCTGTAAGGCATATAGGAGTTGAAGATCTCACGTTGATGGTCATGTGTTGAGTAGTTCCAAATACAAGCGCGTGGATTATCCACGCGTGGATGTTCCACGCAAATGTCATTTTCGACAGCAAATCGGCCGGATATTGTGAAATTCAAAATGCGTGGATTATCCATGCCAAGTCCGACTACCGGCAGCCGGGCAAACCTCCTACACCCAGAGCCGAAAATAAGAATTCTAATTTCGCGTGGATAATCCACGCCATAGTAAAAAAAAAATTAAAAAGACTCGGCTTTTGTGTGGATATCGCGTGGATTATCCACGCGAAATTCGCTTGATCCACACAAAATCCAGAGAGTTAAGGCTGTGGATACCGTGTGGATAAAAGTTATTTTATATCCACATGGTATCCATGCAAATAGGTTTCTGGAATTTGCGTGGATTATCCACGTGTGGATAGTCTACGCAAAATTTTTTGTCCAAAAAAAAAACATTTGGCGCGAACCAAAATGTGGTTCGCTCCGAAACTAGAGGTGAATTTCTATTTTTGTGTTGTGTGAGAGAGAGAAAAAGAGAGTATAGATGGGAGTGAGAATGAGATGAGGATGAATGTGAGTGAGAAGATTGATAGTGTTTAGGATTTTTAGTTCATTGATGGATGTTAATAGTATGTGTTTTGTGATCATAAGTTTTAAGATCTTTTTTGTTTGTGATGTAGGTTTGGATATGAAAAATGAAAAATGAGCTTTCATTCCAAAGGATTCGAAGATCAAGTGCATGCAAAAGGAAAAGCAAAGATTGCAAAACAATGGAGATACAATAGTAAAGGTAAATTCACATTTATTTTGATTCATTCGATATTTAGTTGATAACTTAATGTGTTATCTATTGATGCATTATATTGTGGTTTCCATTACTTTCCAATGTGCTTTCCATTACTTTTTATTGTGCATTCTAGCATGCAAATCATGTGCCAAAATAGATATATTGCATTGAATTCATCAATGGATACATTTGCATTGCATAGATGTGCATTAAATAGACTATACATTGCATTGAATACATCAATAGATACATTTGCAATCAATAGATGTGCATTCAATGGACTATACATTTGCATTCATGGATTAAAAATATATGCATTCAAAATTTTTGCAAGAATGATGTGATGCCAAAACATTATATTGATTGATTTAAAAACAAGTACATTGATGAGAGAATAAATTCTCTCTTCCTACATTGCCTTCTACAAGGCCTTACATTTAATTTAAAAACCTCTACTCATCATCACTTCCTCCCTCCTCGCCTCCTTCATCTTGTAGGTGTACGTTGGTGTCCACATCTTCAAACTCCCCTTCGCTCTCATTCACGTACTCTTCCATGTTCTCTTCCACATTTTCTTCCACATCACGAACACTTGAAGTTGTAGAGCCTCTCTACAAAATAGAATCAAAGATTTAATTAAATTGAGATTAAACTTGTAAACCACAAAGTAAACAATCACAAAACAATAAAGGTTAAGAGTTTACGATTGGAAACAATCCATGGGATTCCATAAAAGCCTTGAGGTCGGCATATCCATGATCGTAACCTTGCTTGTACTCCACAGCGGTCATGTGTCTTCCAAAATCACTAAGCTACATTCAACAAAAAAACATAGTTTAGCAATACAATATAGTTTAGCAATAAAAAACATTAACAATCTCACTACAAAAATATAATCATATTAAAAAATATTGCACTTACAAATCAGGCCTCTAGATTGCCCCTTCCTCCCGATCCCAAGTGACTTTGGCCATGTTTTAAGAGCTTTTCGGTGGCGGCCCTACGTTGTTGTTCATACTTTTGGGGATTGTTTTGCAACAATTCCCCTTTCACCTTCCTCCAATCCCTTTTGGAGCACCATCCAAGCTTCGTGGGATTCTTGGGATTCCTCACGGCTCTTCTCATCAATTGCCTTTTGTCTCGAATCCAAAGGCACAGTGTATTCAAGGCCCAAGTCCTACTAGAGGGAATTCAAAATACAAAGTCTCTATTATTTTATTTTGTCTTCAAGCGATTGGGAGGACCAATCGATCATGTAATCTTTACCAAAATATAAAACAACTAAAGCACGCAAATGGGCATGAACTACATTGTCACGCGTATTTTTTATAACTCCACCACGTGGATTAAGATCATAATACACACTACATGATTCTTGGAAAGGGGCACCTTCGGAAGCTCTTCTCTCGGATGACTCACTCGAAGAAGATAACACAAGATTTTTGATTCTATCTTTTTGTTGAGGAGATAGATTTTCAAACCACTCTTGATTATATTCTTCGGCCTCCTCACGAGCTCTTCACCTTCCACTTGACCTAACACTTGAAGACATTGTATCAAACAAAAACTTTGAAAGTTAGAAAGTAGTGGAGAATGGGAGTGAAAGAGTATTGAAGACTTTTAGATTAGAAGAGTAAGCAATGAATAGAAAGCAATAGATTAATAGTAAGCAAGAACAAACAAGATCAATAGAGCAAGATCACTAGCAATGAAGAGCAACCAAAAGCAAGCAAGCAAGATCTATAGAGCTTAGAAGAGCAATAGCAAGCAAGAGCACTAAACACTAGATTAGAAAACCTATAAAACTTGAAAGCAAAAGTAGAGGAGCAAGAATGCTCGTGGAAATGCTATTTTATTGGCATTCAAGTTTCGCGTGGATTATCCACGCGTGGATAATCCACGCGATATCCACGCGTGGATGTTCCACGCGTTTTCTTTCTCTCTCTTGGCACGTGAGAGGGTCCCCCACATGGGCTTGCATGCTTCAAATGTCATTCAATATTCTCATAATCTTTTCTAGATTTTATGAGAATATTTTATTGTGGGATACATAAAATATATTTTTTAATATGATGGAATGTAAAAAATTCAATTTAAAGATCATTATGGTAGTATTTAATTGTTAAAAATAGTTTTATATTGTTATAGATTTTATTTTTCTTGAGATTTGACATACAAGACAAAATCATGAGATAAGAAATAGTACATATTATTATTAAACAAGTAATTTGACAAGTTTTTTAAGATTTTATGACATAATATTATGTCAAATCGGTGATGTCAAAAAACATTTAGTTTATTAATAATCTAGGTGTCATAGATTTGATATAATTTGATGACATAATTACATGGTCAAATAATTTTTTTTTGCTTTTGTCATGTGGCCTCTTAAATGGTTGCGTGCGGTCATTTAGATTCATGATCAAAAGCATTTATGTTATATTGAAGACCTTAGTGATATGTGACCTATATGATAAATCTTTTTAATTGTTGATGTGTGACCTATATAACCTTATATGAAATCATAGTAATTAGTTGAAATATCATTTAGCATTGTAATAAAGATGTTGATCAATGGTGTGCTATCTAGTATATGATTTTTGCATACAAAGCAACCATAGATAGAAAGGGCGAATGCATATTGCTCGTCATGAGTTACCATGGCACACTAGGTCAATCCAAAGAGATTTACCTTTAACTAACTTGAGCCAAGTATTAATTAATTAAATGATTGATTGAGTGGGCAATGAATCAATTGAGTATATGACTGATTGTTTGATTTTGATCATTCCATCTTGAAAGAAAGATCGAGTGAGATCATCACTCATCTTAGACAAGAGTTTAAACTGAGAGCTTCGAACATTGACTACTATGTGGTTTTTAAATTAGTTGAGATAGAACTGCACGCACTATCTACGGATGTCTAACATTTGTCAGTATGAACCTCATTTTGATTGCTCGTCATGTGTTGCCCTACCCAAGCAATTTTCTTGATAGCAATGTTACTAGGATATTAGATTTACATTAAGCATAAGTAGAATATACATGGATTAGATGTTGGCATGTCTTTAACAAATTTTATTATATTTGTTTGGAACATACGGTCTCATAATGATTACTTATGATCTGGTATAGAGTAGCTGGCTATAGTGTGTATATGTCATCGACGATGTCATCATCATCAGATAGCGATTCATCTCATGATCGCAACAGCAAGTATATATTGTTATTGATATTGACATCAATTGCACTTTATTTATTATTTGAATATGAGTGTATAATTTTTCTTGCAAATTTATTCTTACAATGACATTTGATTGGAATTATGAATTCTAGGAAAATTATCGTACCTCCACGTGATTTAGAGAAAGAAAAAAGAATTGAGCTCTATCACAGAAAAAAAGAGCAATCAAGACTAAAGTACAATGAACAGCTATTAATTGGTTCATCTTCAAGCTCTTCCATCAGTCGATGTAGACCACCTATTGATCCATCACATGTATGTATATTAATTTATGTCATAATTTTTTTATTTGTAATAGTGATGTAATCCGATTTGCTCTTTGGATATCGTATATTGCTCTTTGGAAAGCCAAGACACCACTCCATCACAAATGAAGGTTAAAAATGCACTAAATGTACAAAGACTATTTTGTCAATTTTTGTCACATGTTACAATTCGTCACATATTAGAATTTGTCAATTTTCACTTGAATGACACTAAAAGAATTTGTGCAATTTGCAATTGGATTATTGGACCAGTTTCAACCAGGAAAATGATGAGAGGATACCATGTACATGCACACAATGCAAAGGCCTTAGGATTCGGACAAGGAGGATTGTCAACGATCATATTTGGGCCAATGAAGTGCACACAGAGAATCCAAGGGTACGAGAGGTAAACTTTTTAAAGTGTTTTTCGAAAATACTTTAATCTTTGACCCTTATGACACTTCAAGTATAGTTTGGCCAATAAATATTGAGCGATAGATGAGTGCCACGATACTTTGAAGTTAATCTAGAATATTTAGATGAAGTTAATCTTTCACTTGCTTCTAAAAGGAAAAATCCAAATAGAATGATTAGATGAAGTTAATCTCTCACTTGCTTCTAAAAGAAAAAATCCAAATAGAATGATTAGATGTAGTTAATCTTGATTTCCATAGTCAATCACCATAATAGACTCATTCATGTCAAAATATTGAAGAATCTATCTAATGTTGTGAGTATGGGTCCTAAAAATGTCAAAGATGAATTGAGCTCTTTTGGCTTAGTAAAGACCCATCTTAGAATAAAATATTCAAGGTAGGTAGAAGTAGAAACTCAAGCTACCATAGGAATTGCCATTTGTACTTTACATGCCACATTTAATGCATGAAAAGACTATGTGGCACAATTAGACATAGTGAGGTGGCTTGGATAAGTCTAGATAACTTGAGAGATTGATCCACAACTCCAATTCAACTCAAAGTAGGAGAAGAGTCCATGGATCTATATATGTGTGATGTACTCTCATTGAGAATATGATAAAATTTGTGTGTAATGCAAATTTGGAGACAAGCTCTTTGTGTCCTCTCTCTCTCCACGAGTTTTGTACTTTTTATTTTCTCTCTCTAGCCAAGTAGAGGCATTTATGATGCTTTGTCTTATGTTTTGTTGATAGATCTTGCTTGTAACACAATAATATTGCTTGTATGATCAGCTTTCCTATTGACAACCAATGCTAGTCTGATCTTTATGGTGTTATTGTGCTTAGGAGATCAAAAATACATGTGTAGGGCGTCCCACACGTGTGAATTCAGCATGGTATCAGAGCCTACCTAAGTTTTACAAGCAAATCTAATCAAAAAGTTTGCAGATCTGATCAGATTTCAGGATCACAAAAATCATCCAGAAGCTACATAATCTCATCTATATGTGATTTAGACAAAACTTATAGGTTCTAGACAAATTGTTTCATACAAATAGATTGTATTTGAGTCAATTTGACATTTTTGGAATATTTCACACGTGTGAAATTCAGAGAACCATAACTTTTGCCATACTTCATCTTTTTTGATGATTCAAATCTTGTTTTAGAGAGATTGTCAAGCTAGTGAGATCTATCTCACAATTTTTTTGTTAAGTCTTACATAGGATTTGTTTTTGTACCCTTGATTGGTTCCTATAGTGAGAAGAAAAGCAATTCTTTCATCCATCTTTTTTTATTTCCATCATTGATGGGACATATCAAGATCTATCCTTTTAGATGATCCTAAGCATAATGGAATAGATCCTATGCCATCTATCTTGCATTCTTGATCACTAGCTGTGTAGATTGATTTCTTAGAATCATTGCAAGAAAGTAGATAAGAGAAATAACACTTGTTGAATGAAATGTGGAAACTAGCCCCACTATCAATCCACCATGTCTCTTGGCTTGATGTTGGTGTAGGTGCTACCATCAAGGATGTGTTGAAGCCATCCTCTTCCTCCTCGCCTTGTGCAAGATTGCCTTGATCTTCATTCCCTTGTGCATTCTTCTTCTTATAACATTTTGAAGCAAAGTGTCCTTTCTTCCCACAAAAGAAACACTTCAACTTTGCTTTGTTCTTTTCTATTAGAAGCAAGTGAAAGATTGTCAACCTCCAATTACTCAATTTGGAAGGTTAGAATGGAATCTATCTTAATACTACAAGATGTGATGGATATTGTACTTGGCATTGAAGAAGAGCTACAAATTCCTCAAGAAATTCCAAAGTACAAAAAGAGAGCCAGGATGGCTCTACATTATATTAAGATGAATGTCTCAAATGACATCTTAAGAGAAATTGGTGCTTGTACTAATGCCAAAGATGCTTGGGATACTCTCAAGTCTATCTATGAGGCAAAAAATACTTCTAGACTTCTAACACTAAGAAACCAAATTTTTCCAAGTGTACAGAGAAGTGATGAATGTGCTTCAACTTATGTAATGAGAGTTAAAGACCTCCATAGAGAATTGTCATGCATAGGAGACTCCATCAACCAAAATGAACTTGTTCAAGTCATACTTAATGGGTTAAAGGAGGAATATAACAACCTTGTTCAGAGTTATGCCATTAAGGAGGAGCTACCAAGTTTGGAAGCACTCCAAAGTGTGCTCATTTCTGAAGAATCAAGACAAGAGTATAAACTCTTGAAAATGGAGAGACTATCTCTCAACATTGATGGTAAAGCTCTCTTTACCAAAGACAAGCACAAGACAAGAAGTAAGAATCAATACCAATTCTCTTCAAGCAAGAACAGTCTTATTTCCAAGGAGAAAGGAGATGAGGATGAGTCCTCTCAAGCTTCCACATCCAAGAAGAAGAAGAAAAACATCAAGTGTTTCTTTTGTGGCAAGAAGGGGCACTATGCCACCAATTGCTTCAAGAAGAAGAGTCAATTCAAGCAAGCCAACATTTCTAATCAAGAGAAGGAAGATGCTCATGCAAGTGATGAAGAGAGATCTCTTATGGTCTCGAGTTTTTCTTCATCACCTTTCAAGAAGTATGGTTCGTGGTATATTGATAGTGGAGCTTCCTCACATATGTGTAGCTCCAAGTATTCTTTTTCATCCATGTCACCTTATGAAGGAGCCAAGAAGTCCATCTACACAGCAAATGATCATGAGTGTGCTATTGAAGGCATAGGGACCATTCTCTTAAAGCTTTCTTCATCAAAAGTTCTTTCTCTGTCTAATGTACTTTTTGTTCCCAAGCTAACAAAAAATCTTATTAGTGTTGGGCAATTGTTTGATAGTGGACTAGATGTGAATTTCAATGTTGATACATGTACAATCAAGAAGCATGATGAAATCCTTGCATTTGGGTCTAAATATGGCGGAATCTACAAGCTTGATCCCAAAGAGTATGCTAACTCTTGTGATAGTGCTTTTGCTACTCATATGTCTTTGGAGGAACTATGGCATAGAAGGTTGGGTCATCCTAACTATAATTCTATGGTGTCCATGGTCAAAAAAGCCAAAGCTATTGGCTTGCCTAATCTTATCTCCAAGAATTTCATAGAAGATCCATGAGGGAGAGATTCGAGCCCAAGAGGCTCACTTATGATGACAAAGAAAAACAAGTGGATCTTGATTCCACTTATGCTTATTTTGTTTCTCATGAGGAGCCCAAAGATGTTCAAGAAGCCCTCAATACCAATGCTAGTGGATCCACCACCTTACATGCATATCATTGGATGCAAGTAGATGTTCAAGATTAAGTACAATCATGATGGCTCCATCAACAAGTACAAGGCAAGATTATGTGCTAAAGGCTTTGCACGAATATATGGCCTTGACTATGAAGTAACCTTTGCTCCTGTAGCAAAGATGGTGATAATAAGAATCATAATCTCTCTTGCCTTATTTTTTAAGTGAAAACTGTTTCAACTTGATGCTTCCAACGCTTTTTTGAATGGCTATCTTGAGGAGGAGATATACATGGAACAGCCTCAAGGATTTATCAAGGATAAATCTAAGGTGTGTTTGCTATTTAGAAGTCTTTATGGCTTAAAGCAAGCACCTAGATCATGGTATTCAAGACTCAACAACTTTCTACATTCATTAGGATTTGTGCTTAGTGACTATGATCCTTCTAGGTACTTAAAATTTAATGGTAGTAATATTGTCATTCTCCTAATCTATCTAGATGACATTATCCTTAGTAGAAGTTGTTTGATGCTAGTTCAAGAAACCAAAGATGCATTAGGAAAAGAGTTTAAAATGCAAGATCTAGGAGAGATCCATTACATTTTGGGCCTTGAGATTGATTTTCATGAAAAGTATGCTTTTATTTGTCAATCTAGATATGTCTTTTCTATGTTAAGAAAATTCAATATGCAAAGTTGTAAAAGCATAAATACTCCCATGGAGCAACATGTAAAAGATCCTATTAAGGGTGATGAAAGATCCTTCGAGGACATCACACTTTATAGGAGTCTTATAGGCTCTTTAATTTGGCTTACTATCACTAGACCCGATTTGAACTATTGTGTGCACAAATTGAGTCAATTTATGCAAGATCCCAACGCCAGGTTGGATCTCAATGTTGGTTTTCGGAACTTCAAGTTGGTTAAGTCTGATCGTTGTTGGCAAGTTGGCTGCTTGTATGTCAAGTGGATTTCGATGGCAAGAGTTGAAGGCTGGGAAGCTAAGTCGTGGTTCCCGGCTCCCTTTGGGATGTCTGCGCTACATTACCCAACAATGAAAGAGCGAGGTGGCTACATACTGCCAGATTTAGACCAGTGTCAAACACATAAAGCAGCAGTCAAACTCCTGGATCCACAACCTCTCTGGCACCATCAACTCTTCCTATAAAATAAGACCTCGATGACACGGTATCTCAAAGCTCCCTCCTACATGTGCACCAATCCTTATTACTATCCAGTAGCGAGACGAGAACCGTTTTCTGCCACCAAGGTCAAGAACAGAATCTTTTGGCCTAAGCTCACAGGAGTCGATACCGACAACTTAGCCAAAGACATGGTCACTAACTGTCGAGTCTTCTACCAGAAGCACCATGGCAATCTTGATCGCGATGTCAGATATCTTGCGGATAATTTGGCCTGGAGGCATTTTTGGTAGAACTCAGAGGTTTTTGGAATCGAGGGTCACCCCCAATTGCCCTTGACATCAGTAAACCCTTGCGCACACAAGACGACCATATCAACGTTGCAAGGCTCTATTATTGCGTTGCACTTACTTCCGCCTTGCATGTTGATATGGTGGAGCTATGGAGAACCCATAACTTTCTCTAGGGTATGCTCCATTAATACAAACCCATGCCCTTCCTGAACAAATTACGGTGGCAAATGATGGAGGGCATCGGGACGATCATCTACCACTCCCGACAATAACAATCTTGTGAAAATTGTCAACATTTCCTTGTCTAGTTTTAGGCCAAAATTGCTAAAAATGGCACATAGTTTAGGATCTGACTTTTCACACGTGTGAAACAGGTCTAGATATTTTTAGTAAGTGTATTTTTTCAGTATGAAGAAGTGTCAAACTTCAAGACCTTCGAAATGAGTCCATTTTCATGTATTTTGGACATATATGCCAATTTTACCTATATAGGGCATATTTTAGGTAAGGAGGGTCTAGAGAGAGGAGAGAGAGTCATCTCTCTCAGCTATATATAGCAGGTAGGCCGTGGAGAAACAGGTTGGAGCAGATCCATTGTATTCATTTGCTTAATGAGAGATTTTTCTATTGGGTTCTCCTTCCATTGTTGGCATTGTGTAGTGATTGAGTTCAAGCTTTGTGTGTATGATCTTAGGTGCTTTCCAAAAGTGGTAGGCTGATGTATTATGGACTGTATAATGCTATTTTGGGCCGCACTTGATGTTTATGGAAGTTTCCATTTGTGATAAATGCTTTTTGATCAAGTTCTTTGCATTCTAGGTAGCATAGAATGTGTTGCCAATTCCTAGCTTATGTAGTTTGGAGTGCAAGCATTCAAGCCAATGATCTTGGAGTTTAGATCCACTTAGGATCTGTATTTTTCACATGGTATCAGAGCTGGTTGGCTTTTATTTATAGTAAGTATTCCATTTTTGGTGATATTTGGATGTTTGATCAAGTTCTAGCATGATTTTGCATTGCTTTGTTGATCAAATCTTACTAACCTTTGTTTTGTGAGTTGAACTTGTGGATCAAAAGCATATTTCAGGTCTATTGAAGATCAGAGGCTGAAAAGAAACTATTTTGGATCAGATCATAACACCTAATCATTTGTGATTGTGAGGCTTGTGCATATTCAATACTAACAATGTTCTTTTCAATCCTATTGTTGACAATCTCCATTCTTGGATGAACACTCTCCTTAAGTGGATGAAACTTCTCCTTAAGTGGATGACAAATGCTCTTTTGAGTGAGTTGTAATTCTCCTAAAGGCTGAGCAAAGCTCCCATTTGGATGAAAGATCCCCTTTTTTGGGTGAACATATTGTAAGCTCCATTGTGAAGAGCATATTGTAAAGATTGTCATCAATTTTGGCATAAATTTTGGTGTACTTTGTTGAGCATGTAAGTAACTCTCCTTATGTAATTTGATTGGAGCATTTGCTGGAAGGTGTTAACCATTATGCAAGTGTGTTTTCAGGTTCTTAACAGGTTGAGGAACATTCTCATGTGAAGTGATCTTAGATCTACATCTAAACACCAAGATTTGACAAGATAGTGAAGCTAGTCTTGTGATTCACTAAGTGTGCTCATTCATTCACCTCTAAATCTTGTATTTATCACTTGCTGGAGTTTATAAACTTTTAGAAGTGTGGTTTACATGTGGTTTTACAGGTTGAATCAATATCTTAGTGTGTTGATCATATGTTGATCAAGTTTGTTCATTACTAGGTAATCTTGGCATCCTAGTTTTGGGTATTTTCTAAGAATGCAAGTAACTCTTCACACCATAACTTGATTTGGTCACTTGCTGGAAAGTTTGAGAGCTTAAGCAAGAGTGTGTTCAGGTTGGTTTGATTTTGTAATCCATTCTTAGTGTGTGCAAAGTGTTGCATGTGTTTCAATCTTCCTTTCTATGCTTGGAAACCATCTAGGTTCAAGATAGAAGTGTTTTAGGGTCCTAAATCTTCATAGATCTCTTTATCTATCATTTGTTGAGAGAAAAGTGAGTGCTAAGTGCTTTAGGACAGAACCTAAAAGTTGAAGAAACATTAGAATCATGGCTTCCAATGGTGGGATCATGCTAGAGTCTAGTGAAAGGTTGAGTTCATCAAACTACTCTACTTGGAAAGTGAGGATGGAGTCCTTACTTGAGTTGAATGAACTCATGGACATAGTTGCAGAAATTGAAGAGAGACCTCTCACACTTCAAGAGCAACAAAGGTTTGATAAGAAGGCCAAAAGGGCTCTTCATATCATTAAAATGAATGTTACAAATGAACTTCTCAAGGAAGTTGGAAAGTGTCAAAGTGCAAGTGAGGCATGGAATGCCTTAAAGAAGCTCTTTGAATCAAAGTCCACATCTAGGGTATTGACCCTAAGGAGACAAATATTTTCTAGTAGGCAAAGAGAGGGTGAAAGTGCTCATGCATTTATCTTGAGAGTTAAGTCCCTAAGTGATGATTTAGCATGCATTGATGAGAACATAAAAGATGGTGAAATAGTCCAAGTTATGTTGAATGGTTTGCTAAATGAACATGCTAACCTTGTGCAAAGTTTTGCCATTCAAAGAGTCTTGCCAAGTGTGGTTGACTTGCAAGAAATCTTATTGGCTGAAGAACATAGGTTGCAATCAAAGCTTGATGGTGCATCCTTGCAAGGTGGAGGTGAAGAGGCTTTCTTCACAAAAGGCAAATTCAAGGGCAAAGGTAAAGGCAAAGGGAAATGGTCCAAAGGTGGTAACTTTGATCATGATGATCACTCTTCCTCTTCCTCTTCTACTAAGAACAATAAGTCAAAGTTCAAGTGCTTTTATTGTGGGATAAAAGGACATTTTGCAAATGAATGCCATAAGAAACAAAATGCTAGATCTAGGTTGAGATCTAATGTACTTCTTGGAGATGATAATTGTTGTGCTAACTTGGCAAGCTTTGGTGAATCTATGGTCAATTTTTTGGATCCATTGGATCTTGAAGATGCACTAGTGTTACCTACTAGTCATATGGAGTCATGTGGAGCTAAATTAGCATCATGTTTGTACTCTTCTACTCATGGACTTCCAAGGCTTGGTGGTTCTTCAATGGTGCTAGATGGCAAGTGCAAAAATGGAAAAGGTAAGGAAGGAGCTAACTTCATCAATGGAGTTGATGAAGATTCTTCTTTGGAAGTGATTGTTGCTAATGACTTGTTTGTTCATATGGAAAAAGATGGAGATGCTAAGTGTCATTCTTTGCAAGAAGATGGTTGTTCTTCTAATTCTTTTCATATTGATGTATGTAATCATGTGGGAAAAGATGATGGTGCTTTGAGCATGCTTGAAGGAAATGGTTCTTTTACATCTTTTTGTGATAAAGTCATTTGTGCAACAAGTGGTGTCACATTTCTTCATAAAGAGAGTAGATCAAAGGTTTCTATCATGAGACTTGGTGAGGGAGATCACAAGTCAAAAGGAAGAGAAGTATGTGAAGTGTTCAAAGTAGGATGTACTTTGAATGATGTTTTTATGAACGATAGTGAGGAAGAATCATTATCATATGACTCATTACCTAAATCATTGAGTAGAAGTTCATGTTTGAAAAGAGAGAGTACTTCAATCACTCTTATGTTGAAGGTACTAAGGATTCTTTTCTTGGCTTCTAATATTCAAGAGTCTTCTACTTCTTATGGTGCAACTATCAAGAGGGAGGTTTCTAACTTTTGTGGTGCTAGCATTAAGAGGGAGTCTTGTGAAGGAAAGGGCAATGGAAGAGTGGTTCTTGGGAAGATCCAAAGCATGGATCTAACATCTCTTCATCAACTCAAAGCATTCTATGATTGTGGTGGATTGTTCATTCATGGTCAAGATGGCAAAAGGTTGGTTGAAGAAGACTACATGGAGCAACTCAAGTGGCAACTTCTTCAAGGCAAGGGAGATATCATTGGTGAGCTTATTGAGGTTTGTTATGAACTCAAGAGGGCTGTTTTGATTAGGTTTGATACTCATCTTCACCTACTCTACTTCATGTTAAATGGAAATGTTGGAATCTATCTTTTGGTTTATGATGGTGGCATTGTTTTCACTAACTATAGTGAAGGGTCAAATTTGAGCATTGATGAGATCTTGTGGGATCTTAATCATGTGTTTGAGAGGGAGTATCTTCAGAGTTTCAGATCTGAAGATGTTCACATATGCAAGATCTTTGATGTCTTATTGGAAGATCAAGAGGTTGATCTTGGATTGCTTCATCAACACCAAGAGACAAGTGGCAATTCGAAGCTAGTGAAAAGCATCAAAGAAGAGACAAATGGTCAAGGCGTTTTGGATCTGTTTTTACAGGTTCTTGAAGGTTCAAGTAAGGTCTTTGGAGCTGCAAGGAAGTGTCTTCTTACTCTACCTCACTTGCCTAATCTCATGTATGAACATTGTTATGTCAATGTGTTGAAATTGTCAAATTTCAATAAAACTAGTTCCATAGTTTTGCATCCTTTGGATCTTGGAGATGGAATAGTTATCATTGCTGGTTTGTATGATCAAGTACATGAATTCATTCAGATCTTGAAAGGTATTGAAGTGGTCAATATGTTTTCTTTTGAACAAAGTTCAAGATCTAGTATTCTAGTGTTGGCAAATTGGCAACTTGTTGACATTGTAGGATCAAGCGTTGTGTGCAAATCTTGTGGAGGTACTTCAAGTATTTCAAGTTCAGGTTTTGGTCATTCAAATGGAGTAGGGAACACATCTTTTTGGCATTCATTCACTCAAAGGATTTCATGGATTGAAGATCTACAAAGGCAAGGTGGTGATGGAAGTTCATTCATGGAGATACATGTTGCATTCACTATATGTATAGTGAAATGTGGAGGAGGCATGCAAACACTTGTTGATCACTTTCATTTACAACTTGTTTGCTGCTATTTTACAGAGAAACCAGAGATGGATACATGGAGGAATTCATTAATTGAGATTCTATGTTCTTTTACATGTACCATTTTTATGATTCTATGTAAAATTGATGTAAGAAATAGTGAAGCATCCTATATGGACACTATTATCTATATCAATTATGTTGTGTCCTATTTTGTACATATTAGGATCCTTGAGAAGAGATCTATTCTGATGATGGAGATCATTCTTAAGTTGGAACAAAGTAGTGTTGTAAAACTAGCAAGTTAAGTTGAAGAGGGAGTGTGAAAATTGTCAACATTTCCTTGTCTAGTTTTAGGCCAAAATTGCTAAAAATGGCACATAGTTTAGGATCTGACTTTTCACACGTGTGAAACAGGTCTAGATATTTTTAGTAAGTGTATTTTTTCAGTATGAAGAAGTGTCAAACTTCAAGACCTTCGAAATGAGTCCATTTTCATGTATTTTGGACATATATGCCAATTTTACCTATATAGGGCATATTTTAGGTAAGGAGGGTCTAGAGAGAGGAGAGAGAGTCATCTCTCTCAGCTATATATAGCAGGTAGGCCGTGGAGAAACAGGTTGGAGCAGATCCATTGTATTCATTTGCTTAATGAGAGATTTTTCTATTGGGTTCTCCTTCCATTGTTGGCATTGTGTAGTGATTGAGTTCAAGCTTTGTGTGTATGATCTTAGGTGCTTTCCAAAAGTGGTAGGCTGATGTATTATGGACTGTATAATGCTATTTTGGGCCGCACTTGATGTTTATGGAAGTTTCCATTTGTGATAAATGCTTTTTGATCAAGTTCTTTGCATTCTAGGTAGCATAGAATGTGTTGCCAATTCCTAGCTTATGTAGTTTGGAGTGCAAGCATTCAAGCCAATGATCTTGGAGTTTAGATCCACTTAGGATCTGTATTTTTCACAAATCTCGCCTCCAAAAAGCACAAAAAATCCAGGATAAAAAGGCGTCGATTGGTGTGGGCCACCAATCCAATAAGGAGGGGGATAATGTTAGCAACTATGCTAACACAGAGAAAATAAAAAAATAATAAAACTTTGTGGCATGTGTTTTGTAAGACCACGTATGAGTATCTGTCAATAAACTTCAAGCCATGACATGTGTTTTGTGAGTCCATGAGTAGAAGCTTAAATAATAATAAAATAGCTTAAACTTAGATTTAGAACTTAGACTTAGGAAACTTAAGATTAGAAATATTTTATCTTAAGTTGTCCTAAGTTAAGAAAATTGAAGTTCTAAATCCTAAGTTAGAAGTTCTAGAAAGGCTAGAAACAGATTATTCCCATAAGTTAGTAGACACTTATGGAAGACCCTCCTTGCCATAAAAGGAGAGGTATTTGCATTGTAAATAACACTTTTGAGATTAAGCTATCTTGCTCTCTATTTTGGAGAATTATCATTCTATTTCATTTGTGTTTCCCTTGGAAAGGTGCATAGCTTGAGGGAAGGTGCTCAGGCCTCCTCTTGCCTCCTTTTCATCGGTTTTATTGTGGCATGTTCATTATTGCTTATTTGTTTAGTATTAGCCGCAATCTCATTTTATTACCCTTTGGGTGTTAATCTAGGATTAGTCTAGTCACCTTGCTAGTTGGGTAAGCCTTAGCAAAGATTTTCATTGTTGTTACTAATTAGTTTATTTCCGTTTCGGGCACTAGTTGGGTAAGCCTTAGTGCTCTCATTCCTCCATATTTTTGTTGAAGCTTTTGTAGAAACTTAAAAAGTGGACGAATCTCTACATCCCTATACTATACCCGTAAGTAGATTTAGCCACCGCACTCACTAGAAATACTTCCAACAAAGAATAATTATAGCCATTGTAGTATATCATGTAAATGTCAAGAATTACTAGTTGTATGTAACTGTAAACAAACTCCTATGTACACAAGATAGACATTGTTTGAATGATTACTTGAGCATTCACCTAATCCTGGATAGTCATGCATTGTCCACATTACAATGGCATGTAGTGTAAACTCCCTCTCATGTAAGGGGCACGAAATGTCATATGCTTTTATTCCCTTCCACAAATCTTCCATCTCTTGTCTCAGGCATGACATTCCCTTCTGGGAGAATTTTGTTTTTCAATAGTCTGTACATGACAAAAGAAGTCATTGTAAAAAAAATATCACTCGATGTCCAAATTGAAAATTTTGTTTCAAAGCAAAAATGACAAGTAGATGAAAAAAAATTACTCAAATAATGATGTGAGGCTTTGGTCACTCCATCTATATTTGGCTTGAAGATTTAATAGAAGTAGAGAAGTCGCCAAACGAGATGTCTTTGCTCCTAGATACAATGCGGTCTTTGATTCTTCTCGCAATTTTCTTTTTTTTTTAGGCAAAAGTGCCACCTCATCTTGTTCATTGTGTCTAGTTGCAATATTGTTCTCGTACATATCATCCAACATGTCTCCCATGACTTCAAATTCATCATTCATTGGAAGCTCATTTTTATCGTTGGAACTTGTTTGCGAAGAAGTAGATCTAGATGAGCTAGATTCAGATGCATTAGTCTCTTGATTAATGCGCTCATCAATTTCCATCATCTCTTTTAAGCCTTGACGTAGACGACGAGGTAATTGCTTTATATGTGGACCGTTGTATTGCATTCGTCGTCTACGTCAACAATTATGAGGATTATTGTCTCCAACACTAAATGAGGATGAAGAATCCTATATATCAAAATAACAAGAAGTAGGTTGAAACAATGCTTGATAAACATTTTCTCCCAACACTTGATAGATCTAAATGTTGCATATGAATATAAATTACCTCTTAGTTTAAAAAGCATGAACATACCAATGTATCTATTAGACAGATTTGTCTTTTCAACTTGTTAACATTCAATGAACTCAAAGACGAATAATGCTCCTAACATTTAATCTAGGCAAATGATGAATAATGCTCCTAACATTTGACATATTTAATGACACAAACCAAATACAATCAAGATGCATGGATTATACATCACTACATATCAACAAAATTTAAATCTTCACATTTGACTTATTGTCTTTTGCAAACATTTGGGTAGAGGACGGTTGAAACTAGACTTGATGAACAATTCCTCCCCAAACTTGATAGATCTAGTGGCATAGACCATTACATAAGTGCCCTTTACATTCCTAGTAAAATATTCTTCTTTTCCGTTGGTGCGTTCTTCAAAATCACATTTCATCAATAGAGGGTGGCCAATGGAACTATTTATATATGCAGCAATATTTCCATGCACATATGGACGTCCATCAATGTATGTACAATTTGCCCTTGAGATGTTGCTTCCTTGCATGCGTTGCTCCTCTAAAGAACAAGCATTTGAATTCAATTTCTATGTCACAACACTATTTAAAGAGACCTCAATACTACTCAATGCAAAAAGGCCCAAACCAGTCTCAGAAAAGTGTTCACTAGGCATGATCATGTACATTCGACCCCAATATGTAAATGGTGTTCCATTTAATGGTAATGGTGATTGGAGTGGCCAACACGAATATCTACTTCTAATAAAAGTTTTTACTAATGGTTGCAAGCTAGGTGGAAGAGGAAGGTCAGACAAAGAACCTAGAATGTCTTTTGACACATCGACAGTGCGTAGTAATTTGCAATTATCTTTCAAACTAGTTATAATACGTCCAAGACATGTTCTCTTTTTTAAAGAGGTGGTCAAGTTTGTGGAATCCATGTGGAGTATCATGGAGGACTCATGTGCAACATCTAGGATAGGTGTGGTTGGGTGGTAAGAACGTTCTAGAGATTTGGAGACATGGATTGAATCACAAGGCATTGATGAACTAATTATATCATGCAAGGGGTCATCATCAACAAGAGCATCATCTAGGGCCAATGATGATCCAAAATCAATATTCATGTGATTTATCCTATCAATAATATTCTCGATCTCTCTTGCAACTCTTTTTCTTGAAACCAACTTATGGTCCTTCTTCTGCAAAAGTTGAAAATGTTAGATGTATCAGTCTCTCTCTCTCTCTCTCTCTCTCTCTCTCTCTCTCTCTCTCTCTCTCTCTCTCTCTCTCTCTCTCTCTCTCTCTCTCTCTCTCTCTCTCTCTCTCTCTCTCTCTCTCTCTCTCTCTCTCTCTCTCTCTCTCTCTCTCTCGGACGTGAATTGTTGAATTCACATGTGTGGAACATCCTACACATGTATTTTTGATCTCCTAAGCACAATAACACCATAAAGATCAGACTAGCATTGGTTGTCAATAGGAAAGCTGATCATACAAGCAATATTATTGTGTTACAAGCAAGATATATCAACAAAACATAAGACAAAGCATTATAAATGCCTCTACTCGGCTAGAGAGAGAAAATAGAAAGTACAAAACTCGTGGAGAGAGAGAGGACACAAAGAGCTTGTCTCCAAATTTGCATTACACACAAATTTCATCATTTTCTCAATGAGAGTACATCACATATATATAGATCCATGGACTCTTCTCCTACTTGAAGTTGAATTGGAGTTGTGGATCTACCTCTCAAGCTATCTAGACTTATCCAAGCCACCTCACTATGTCTAATTGTGCCACATAGTCTTTTCATGCATTAAATGTGGCATGTAAAGTACAAATGGCAATTCCTACGGTAGCTCGAGTTTCTACTTCTACCTACCTTGATTATTTTATTCTAAGATGGGTCTTTACTAAGCCAAAAGAGCTCAATTCATCTTTGGCATTTTTAGGACCCATACTCACAACATTAGATAGATTTTTCAATATTCTGACACTTCTCCTAAAAATGTATCTAATGTGGATCAAGCATTGATCTTGAGATAAGACCAAGATTAGACCTATGCTTTGAGAAGGCACTTTTGCAAAGTGGCTTTGTGAGAAGATCAGCAATACACGAAGATGTGTCGACATGTTCTAAGTTGATTTCACCTCCAATGATCTTTTCCTTTACAAAATGGTGTGCCACTTCTATATGCTTGCTTCTTGCATGAAAAATAGGATTGTTTGCAAGAGCTTGTGCCGATATGTTCTCACATTTGATCAAAGGAAGATCATCCTCTTTGATGCAATTTAGCTCCATGATTAACCTCTTGATCCAAAGCACCTCTTTAGTTGTTGTAGTGAGTGCTTTGTACTCGGCCTCACAAGATGATAAAGATATGGTATCCTGCTTCTTTGAAAGCCAAGACACAAGATTGCCTCCAAGAAAGATAGTATATGCATTAATGGACTTTCTATCCATTTTATCACTTGCAAAATCGGAATATGAATAGCCAACAATGGTTAAATCTTCATTCTTGTACAATAAACCATAATCTTGAGTAGAAGATACATATATTAGAACTGTCTTGGCCATCTTCCAATGTTGGCATGCCAGATTGGAGGTCCTGATGTGGGTGACTTCCCTCCAAGCAAGCCGCCTGACATACATCAAACTTAACTAAGTCGAAGCTTTGTTACAAACGAGTAACATCCATTCCAAGCAAGCAGTCTGACTTACATCACTTAACCAACTGACAGCTTCATCACGAGCGTTGGAAGCCAACCTGGCGCCACGTCAGACTGGATAGCCATAAATAGGTAACTTCCACCCAAGCAAGCCATCCAACTCAGCTGACAGGTTAGAGCCCATTCCCCAAGAGCTTAACCCATTCACGTTCATGCAAGGAACACTCAGAACCACAAGCCGCGACATATATGGAGACAACCAGTTCCTGGACCAAATGGTCTCGACAGCATACCGCTGGCGCCACTGGACCGCATAATCCCGACGGCATACCACTGGCGTCCTAGGATACGACCCTCAGCTATGTGCCAACTTAAAAATTTTGAAGCAGCCTTACAATTGGCGCTTTTACCGAACACTGAAACCCAGAAGGTAATCAGAGTCAGTTTGAGAAAAATCCCACTTTATTGATAAATCTAAGAAGGTTACATTTCAAGTGTGTGACCAACCCTAGTCTCCGGGGCGCTAGCATGCCAAGGCGAGAGCCATGACAACATTCCAGCAAAGGAGGCTGAGACTTGGTTGGAGCTTGCCCTGAGTCGCAACCCGCACTCCCCTATAGTATTGGTGTGATTCGGCACACCCCCTCATACCAAGCACTCTACCCAAGCTGGTAAAGCACGTTTTTCTCTCTCTAGAATTTTCTCTTTCTAGAAAGTGATTTTATCTCTCTAGATTTTATTGATTCCCAGGCTTCCTTTAATCATGCCTAGATCGTGTGAGGTGATTGCACATCGATCTGAGCTCTTTGGACTCCGCTAGAACCGATCAAAGATTTTTGGCCATAGGAACTTGGCACCAGCTGGATTCTGGTCACAGTGGCGCCAGGAGCAGCGCCGGCGCCATTGGTGCCGGGAGCAGCAGGGGCGCTGCTGGCGCCGGGGACATAGCTGACGCCAATGGCGCCGGAAGTAAAGCTTGTAAAGGTAGCTTTACAACATCCACCCCACCTTTATAAAATTTGATGTCCTCATCAGATGTCAGATTAAAGTAAAGGTGTCTCCCAATCAAAATAACTATACATTTAAGCTACTTGGCACAATACTCAATTTACTGGCCACTTTTTATTAACATTGAAGCTGGCACACCACAAGTCGGAGGCTCAACTCTTTGTACTGAAAAATTACATAACTTGAAAATATATCTTTGTCTGGAAAAAGCGTGGATTTGATATCGCTTTCGTAAAACCCAAGGACCTTATTAACTGGTGACAAAGGCCTTTCTTTGAAATGTTCATCCTATCGCTTCTGACTTTCGACTTTGGAACTCCTTTGAGCTCCTGATTTGTCCTTGACGCACTTTGTGTTGAGCTCCCTGAGCTCCAGATTTGATCAGTTCCGCACAGGTATCAAGGCTCCCTGAGCCAAAGGATTTATCGTTTGATTGCCCACTTTATGGTCCACTCCGTGCCTTGTTGCTTCTGCACCTTGATTTCTCTCCTTGTCCCAACCTGATCTTGATACTTTTCCATCTTGGCTCTTTAAGGTAGGCAAAGATTGAGTACTCCACAATGCACCTCTCACTTAGCTTGAAGTAGCTCTTTGAATCAGCCCAAATGTAACCATTGACCTCGTGGAAAGCCAAAGGGTCGCACCAGTTTGATCCGCATCTGAACTATCTCTTCGCGTTTGTTTGAAGCACCATGTCCGTCGCACAAAACTTGACTTTCACAATTCCATCACTGGTTAGTTGCCTCACAGTCAAAACAAGAAGTGTACATCGAGCTTGGCTTCAAGTAACTCTCTTTGAATCAGACACATGTACCCAGAGTTTGCACTAGTCCGATCTCAACGCGAACTGTCCCTTAGCGTCCGTTCGAAATACCAAGTCTCTCATGCAAGACTCAACTTTTACAGTTCCTTCATTGATCAGCTACCTTACACGTAACACAAGCCAGCGTACTCATATGTTTCCTCATCATTGCTGGTCCAAAGAAAGCCTATAACAAGCTTTCCTTTCCACAACAAAAACTTGTCAACTTATTAGGTCCAAAGTTCGCCAGTCTCCTCGTGTGAGTATGGCTAGGTCACCTTGGATTTTCCCTCGTTTTGATCAACTTTCATTCAAAATTTGCCCCAAGAGAGAGGTGTGTGTGATAGCTCCCCTCCACTTATAAAATCAACTGATCGGACTTAGAGTAGAGTTCTTCGGACAAAAAGCCTTTCCAACACTTTGCTTCCCATCTGCTAGGATTATGGCTCGATCCAACTTGTTGCCAATCTCTGAAGAGGATCCTAGTATTTCCCCTTTGAGGAAAAACCCAACTGATACTGGATATCACCCATGCTCAATGAGTTTTCAGTTCCGAAGGTGGCCATCCCAAAATGAAGACCAACTGCTCCATAGAAGATCTCCCCTGAAATTGCCCTTTCCAACTTTTGACTTTATGCTTGCGTCTGGTGGGAGTTGTCGCAAATGAAACCAACCCAAGAAACAGGCTAGCCATCCATCCTTTGCAAACATTGAGTCATTTTGTTGCCATTCAAGTGCGAGTACTTGAATTGCAAATCCGCCCCACAGATTCTGTAGTCCTCTTTGTTTGATGGTATCAGCCTTCAAAAGAAAGGTTCCTTCTCGAGCCATCAGCTCCTTGTATCACAAGCAATCATGCAAACCAGGCAAAGCACGAGTACTAAGACTCAACACGAATACATACAAGTAAGACACTCATGCAGGTTTACTAACAAGTAACAAAGACAAGGTCCCCCTTTGAGATGGTCCTGCCAACGGACCTTTGCCTGGCCACGCCCATACAAATCGATCATAGAATTAGCCCACATAGGACACCCCTCCAACTATCTGTGCTTTCACCATTAAGCAACACATTGCCTTAGTCACGTCCCACCACTTTTTGGTCGATAGCCCTTATAGCTAAATGATCAACAGCTATCTCGCACCGGCAGCTAACCACCCGTGCTTTACACCCGAATTCGAGCAGCATCTCTATATCAATGGTTAACCCGTACAGTTCAAATATGTCGTCCCGCACCCCACAAGGCACAGACCGTGCTTACACCAACCTAATGGTAGCACACTGCCTCATCTGTCCTACGTGCAGACAGCGCCAGGCCCGAACCACGAGAATTGACCGTGCTTACACCTCAAGGACAGCACCTTGACTCATCAAGTGCCCCGTTCTGCCGACCACCCCAACCATGGATGCACCCGTGCTTACACTGTGGGCAGCACCTTGCACACCAGTTGTCTTGATGAACCCCAAATTGTGGCCATTTCCGTGAGATCCGCATAGCTGACTGGCCAGTTGGCTCTGATACCACATGTAGCGCAGGCATCCCAAAGGGAGCCGAAAAACACGACTTAGCTTCTCAGCCTTCAACTCTTGCCATCCAAACCCACTTGACATACAAGCAGCCAGCTCACCAACAACGATCAGACTTAACCAACTTGAAGTTCCGAAAACCAACATTGAGATCCAACCTGGCGCCATGCCAGACTGGACAGCCATAAACAGGTAACTTCCACTCAAGCAAGCCATCCAACTCAGCCGACAGGTTAGAGCCCGTTCCCCAAGAGCTTAACCCATTCACGTTCATGCAAGGAACACTGAGAACCACAAGCTGCGACAGATATGGAGACAACCAGTTCCTGGACCAAATGGTCCCGACAGCATACCGCTGGCGCCACTGGACCGAATGGTCCCGACGGCATACCGCTGGCATCTTGGGATATGACCCTCAACTATGTGCCAACTTAAAAATTTTGAAGTGGCCTTACAACTGGCGCTTTTACCGAACATTGAAACCCAGAAGGTAATCAGAGTCAGTTTGAGAAAAATTCCACTTTATTGATAAATCTAAGAAGGTTACATTTCAAGTGTGTGACCGACCCTAGTCTCCGGGGCGCTAGCATGCCAAGGCGAGAGCCATGACAACATTCCAGCAAGTGGGGCTGAGACTTGGTTGGAGCTCGTCCTGAGTCGCAACCCGCACTCCCCTATAGTATTGGTGTGATTCGGCACCCCCCCTCATACCAAGCACTCTACCCAAGCTGGTAAAGCACGTTTTTCTCTCTCTAGGATTTTCTCTTTCTAGAAAGTGATTTTCTCTCTCTAGATTTTAATGATCCCCAGGCTTCCTTTAATCATGCCTAGATCGTGTGAGGTGATTTCACATCGATCTGAGCTCTCTGGACTCCGCTAGAACCGATCAAAGATTTTCAGCCATAAGAACTTGGTGCCGGCTGGATTCTGGTCACAGTGGCGCCGGGAGCAGCAGGGGCGCTGCTTGCGCCGGGGACATAGCTGGTGCCGATGGCGCCGGAAGTAAAGCTTGTAAAGGTAAATTTACAACAGGTACTTCTTTGCAAACTCCTGAGAGACGCACAACTCCTTGCTTGGTTCTGTGGGCATGATTTTGTGCTGGATGGTGGGGGCTTCATAGGCAATCTCGTGTGCGATTTGTGGATTGGGATCAGGAGATAGAGGAGGCGAGAGGTTAGCTTCTGCAATGCGTTGTGATTCAGGTGAAAAGTGTCGTGGAATGAAGGTGGAGTTAGTGTTGTCAAGGGGGTTAGAAGCGGTGGAAGGGAAAAGAAAATGTTGGGTGCTGGTACCCCCAGAGCCCGATGGATTGGTTGGTGTTTGAGCTCCTTGCCCCAGGGGTTGGCTTTGAAATGCAGAGCCTTGAGTTGCAAGAGGAGGCTGTTGAAATCCTGCGCCATCTCCACCATCAGGTCCATCAAAGTGGTGCCCCGAATCATGAAATTGGGCATGCTCTGCATGAATCGACGATGTCGACTGGGCAGCAGCCTTTAAGCGTTCTTCCAGGGTGGCTATGTGTTGGTTTAGGGCCTCACGGAAGCAATGTATGATTGTTGTAATTTTGCGTGTTGCTCTGTCGTGGCTTTCAGCTTTTGGGCCAGTGTTTGATAGGCCACCATTGGAATGGTCGTTCCCTCAGGGACAACTGGTGGTGCGAAGTCGTTGAAGTCCACCATTTCCAACTGTTTCTTCATAGAGAAACGTGCTGCTTGTAAATCTGCTACAACCTCATCCTTCTCGGCTTTGAGAGTATAGATGGTTTGCTACATGTTGGATACCTTTAGTTGGAACTGGTTTTGGAGATGGATTAGCATCTGCTGCTATTGTTGATTGTAATCTGTGAGGTTTTGGATCTGCAGCTGTTGTTGTTTGGTTTCCTCCTCCAGCCTTGTTTTTTCTTTCTGAAGGCGCGCCATAGAACCATCGTTGAATTGCCGCATAGTGTGTTGTCCCCCTAGGGTGCCGAATATACTGTATTGGAGCTCATTCACCAACCATACCGCTTTTTGGGCTGTAAGGGGTAGCTGCTCCCAAGGACCAATGTCAGGGAGGTTGCGTGTGTAGTTAGGATACGGCATGGGGTTAAATGGTAGAAAATCAGGAGCAGGGCTAGACGGAGGTGTAGGAAAGACAGGGAGGGATGATTGTGGATTGAGGGGTGGGGAGAGACTATGTGGCGGAGATTGTGGGATTGGGTTAGTGGTGACAGTGGTTGATGGGAGTGCAGTTAGTAATTGTAAGGCAAAATCATCTACGTTGACTGTGGAGTCAAGTAGGGTGGAGATTTGTACAGTCGAGGGCTTTTGTGGAAGTGTGAAAGGGAAGCCCGTGTTGAGAGTTAGTGAGGATGTGGAGGTGATAGTAAATGGTGGGGGTGGTGGTGGGATTGTGAGAGCAAGTGATGGAGAGGAAATTGTCTGTGTGGACGGAATCACGCCCATAGGATCAGAGCCAGAAGTGCTTGTCGTTCTAGAGTTGCCTGCTGCTGCTGCTACTACTTTTCGACGTTGTTGGGCCTGGTGAAGTAAGGCCACCTGCTGCTCTAGGACCTCCTTTGGGACCTGAGATGGTTTAAGACTCCCTCCGGATTCAACATATTTTACCCCGATGTCGCTGGATAGAATGTCTTCTGGGACATCTGCTTCGGTACTGACTGCCTTCCCTTCAGGACTCCGCACGGCTTCTCCGCTACCTTCTCAGCCCACTTATAATTTTGAGTGGGGTCGTCCATGGTGAGGGTTAGAGAGAAGAGATTGCTCGGTGGGATGCGATCCATCTTGGTGGTATGTACTGCAGCCATGGTGACAATGATTTCTGAGGTGGCCCGTAGATGGGGATCTGTGATGAGTCGGATAGCGATCCCGTCGTTGGTTTGGGCAATGGTTTTGTCGTCGTCTATCAGAAACTTGGTGAAGTACTTGGCATCATAACTGGTGCCCTTGCCATGGATTGTCTCTCCTAGATTAGGAAAGCTGACACTCTAAAGATCCCCCGGAGAGACATTGATAATAGAATACCTGCCAGTCTTGGTTGTAAGCCAAAAAGTTTGGAACTCATCCGAATAGGTCGAGTAAGCTGCTCAGATGAGGCTCTCGCTCTGCTGGTCTCGGAAAAGTGTTAGATCAAAACCAAGGTTGGTGAGGATATCCTTGGCCAGTGTGAGCTGCTCGGTGTAATTCTTAAGAGAGATCATGATTATATCCCCTGAATAAGAATGAGGGGGTTTACGGTGGTGCAAGCTCAGTGAGGAATCACGAGAAGCCATGGCAGCAGTGATTTTAGATTGCTTTGAGAATTTTGAAAATTTTGTAAAATTTGACATGAACTCGAGAGCAGCAATCTAAAATGAACTTGTGGAGAAAGGGTGGAGACCTATACATAGACTTTTTTGGGCAAGAATTCGCAACTTTACCCAGAATTCGTCCTCAGTGTCCACGATCTGGTAATAATGGTCGCGAATTTTGAGACATCATTCTGAGGGCCCGCGAATTCCTGTAAGTGATTTGTGTTGGCCAAAAGAGGGAAAATGTCTGATAGTGCAAAAATGTATCTGCTCAGAATTCGCAGAGGTAATAGAGAAATCGTGAGGATCAATTTGAGCTCCTGCAAATTGTCTGCGAATTCGGAGCATGGATATTTGATGAAGAAAATGTCATTTTTTTTAATTTTTTTGACATTTTTCTTTTGAGATAGAATTCGCGGAGGCTAAAAATGAATCGTTCTCTATAAGAAAGGGGTCAGGCGAATTCTATTTGAGATGATGTGAAAACATTTTGTTTGAAACTAATGACTTTTGTGGCTTTCTCAGAGAAAACTGATCTGATAGTATCTTGATGGGTGGAACAACAAATCACAGCAAAAAATGGTGTCAAAATGGCATACAAATAATAAAAAGAAAGAAGAAAAAAATAATAAACAGTTGAGAAAAAGCAGCTTATACATATCAAGATAAAAGCAGGGTTCGTTGTACTTTCTCAGTCGACTCCCATTGACCACAGTGTTGAGGACATCGCCTTGAAGGGTTTGGAGTTGAACATATCCAGAGGCAAAAAAAAAAATTTATGACGTAAGGTCCTTGGCCTGAAAATTTCAGTTTGCCTTTGAAGGCTTTGGCCTGGTATAGCAGGACTTTATCGCCCACCTGAAAATCTCTAAGTTTCAATGATCAATCATGCCATGCTTTTTGTCGTCGTTTGTGGACTTGTTGAGCATGGATGCTGATCCGTCGTGTTTCACAGAGTTGCTCCAGATGGAATAACCTATTTGCTAGATTCTGAGGAGTATCGAGCTCAAGGTTGTAGGCTACTGAAGGGAGGGAATATGGAATTCCACAAGCATAATGGCTTCTTGACCATATGTGAGCTGAAAGGGGGTTAAGCTTGTAGCTCGTTTCGGGGTAGTGCGATAAGCCCAGAGAGCAGCATGGAGTTTGAGTTCCCAATCAGATCGGCTGGATTCGACGGTTTTGGTGAGAATGCCACATAGGATTTTATTAGTGGATTCTGCCTGGCCATTGCAGCGTGGATAGTATGGGAAACTTTTGCGATGTACCACAAAAAATTTGGAAAGAAGATTTGCTATGACAGAGTTAAGGAAATGTGTTCCCCTATCACTGATAAGCTCTAGAGGACATCGAACCGAACTATAACCTGTACATAGAGAAATTTGGCGGTGAAACGAGCTTCAGCATTGCGAACAGCTCTTGCTTCAGCCCATTTGGTGCAATAGTCCATAGCTACTATGATGTAACGAGATTGTGTCTATCGAGCAGCAGGACTAATAGGTCTGACATAATCAATTTCCCATTTTTGGAAAGCTTGATCAGTGGGTACAAGGTGTAAAGGCATGTAGTCTGTTTTTTGAAAGCGTTTTGTGCATTGGCAGACATCACAAGCCTTAGTGTAATTGTGCGTATCCTCGAAGAGTGTTGGCCACCAGAAATCGGCCAAGAGAATTTTCTTAGCAGTTGTTTCATAAGAGAAATGGCCGGCACCAATACCTTCATGAGAGAGAAATACAGAGGGGATTTCTCCTTCAGTAAGACATCGTCGGATAATTCCATCTAACCCTTGCTTGTAGAGTTGTCCTGCAATTAACGTATAAGGTTTAGTTTTGAGGACCAACGCTCGTTGTTCGGGTTTAGAGAAGGAAGGATCCATTTGCCCTGAAGTTAAATATGAGGTAATTTCCTTAGCCCATACAGGTGTAGAGTCAACTTGAAAAAGGATTGCATCTGTAAATCATCGTTGACACCTTGATCAGGGGTAGGAAGGTTAGGGATTTGAGATAGATAATCTGCCAAAAAATGCTGAACTCCCTTACGAACCACGATCCTAAACTCAAATTCTCTCAATAGTAGGATCCATCTAGTAATACGACCTGTGGTGCAGGTCTTGTTGATGAGATACAACAATGCTTGATGATCAGTGAAGAATGCAAAGATTTTTCCTAGAAGATAATGGTGAAACTTCTGAACCGCATATACCATTGCCAAGGCTTCGCGTTCGGTGGTGGTATACTTGACCTCAGCAGGTATCAGTTGTCGACTAAGAAAACGAATTGGGTAATCCTTTTTGAATTCTCTCGGTTGGGTGAGCACGGCTCCAATGGCATACTTGGATGCATCGGTATGCACATGGAATTCTTTAGAATAATCAGGAGCCCCGAGGATGGGTGCTTTGGTAAGGGCTTCTTTGAGTTGATTGAAGGCGACGTGTTGTTCATCCGTCCATTTGGGAACTACAACTACTTTGTAGATTAAGCAGGCTTTGTTAGCGAAATCGAAAATAAAGCATCGATAGTAGTTGGCGTGGCCAAGGAAGGAGTAAACTTCATGTATCGTATGCGGTTCCGGTAGATTTTGAATGATAAGGATCTTTTCAGGATCAATGGCAATGCCATTTCGTGAGATAATATGTCCTAACACAATACCATGGGTTACCCAGACAGATGACGAATTTCTTCGGAATGTGCTCCTAAATTGTTCAAGTAAACTTCTAAGGTATCGCCCTTCTAAGAAAAGGCCGCTTGCATAACACGTTGGAAGGTGCTAGGAGCATTGCAGAGCCCAAAAGGCATGACTTTCCAACAGAAGGTTCCCCATTTTGTGGCAAAGGCGGTTTTGTGTTGATCTTCTTCAGCGATTTGGATCATATTATATCCGCTAAAGCCATCTAAGAAGGAGTAAGCCTCATCTCCTACTAGATTTTCTAAGATGGATTCTCCGAAAGGTAATGGAAAATGATCACGTTCAGTGACAGGGTTAAGTTTCTTAAAATTGACATAGATCCGGGTTTTTCATTTTTCTTGGGGACGATGACAATTGGGGAGACCCACTCAGTATATTCAATTTCATATATAGATCTCGCATCTAAAAGTTATTCTTTGATCTTGGCCTTATAGGTGGGATTTCATCTGTACGAACGACTCGCAGTGGGCCTCGCACCCGATTTAAGTGGGATACGATGCACATCTACTTCGGGTGAGACGCCTTTCATGTCTTTATAGGTCCAGACAAAGATATGTCGATATTTTCAAAGGAGCTTTTCAAGCTGTCTTCATTGTTCACGATTGAGATGAGCTCTGATGTAGACAAGATATTCGTTGGTTTCATTTGGCTCACTCAGGGAAAGGGTTATGGTTTGTGCATGGCCTTTGTAGGTGAATTACCAGTGGACTCACGTTGAGCTTGGGGTAATTTGATTGTGACATCCTCGATCGTATAGTCCTTAAAGTATGCAGGGACATCATGGGCTGGAGATTCGAGGGGGGCCGTGTCTTTATCTTGCCGAGATGGTGCTTTTTTGGGGATGGGTGTAGGGCTAGAGGCAATCTCAAGAACTTCTCGAACAGTTGTGAGGTCACCCGACGGTTGAATTTGAAGTGGTTTTTTCATTTTCTCTTTCATAGTATGACCACGTAGCTGAGGTTTTGGTGGTGGAGAGACAGTTGGTATGTCATGGAGGATCTTGTCATCAATTTGAAAGATAGTCTCCTCCTCACAGAGATCCCATGGATAGTGTGGGCATTTGGGACGGTAGAATTTTGTCTCAGGTTTTTCACTTGCAACCTTGGCAACTGATTCCACCTTGGAAGCATATTGCGGATAGGTCTTCGGGGAAAGTGCTTCCATATAGTTGAGGATCTGAATATCAGAAATGTCCATATCTTCTGGGCAATTCTGAATTCGTAAGACGTTCTCGTCATCAATGAATAAGTCATCTGATTCATTAGTAGGTAGCCATGCAACATTTAGTAGCTCATCATGGTGTGGGAGAATATCAACAAAATTGATATTCATGATGCATGTATCTAGATCAGGTAATTGGTCGTGATCGATCGGGTGTGGAGAGGTACAATTATCCTGATGTTGAGCACAACAATTGGCATTCACACAATCAATGGTAGCTAGACTGTGACTCCAGTTTATGATATCAATAGATTTAACATAATGACCTTTTTCGTGGCTGGACTGGTATGGCTCAAATATTGAGTTGGTGGTTGAGGATTCCTCGTCATGTATGGGTGCAGGTTTGAGTTTACCCGTTGAGTCAATTGTGACAGAATTGTCACGATTACCAAAAGTGACTCGGCCTTTGCTCTAGTCATGAACGACTCATGCATTGGTAGTAATTCATAAGAATAGGCATTATTGGAAATATCAAGTACTACAAGGTCAACAGAAAATTTGAGACCTCCTAGTTTGATCAGCACGTGCGGAAGGAAACCGGTAGGTCGGACCACACTTTGATCAGCCATTCGAAGCTGACAAATAGGTTTGGCTAGCTTGTCTCTCAGATTCCATTCCATCATGAGGGATGTGGAAATGATATTAACCCCAGAACCTCCATTGAGTACTGCTAAAATTTCATGGGATTGATGATGGGTAGCTGGGATTTTGATGTTGCCTCGTTCGTTGAGTGGATTGGTTAGATGTAAGGGCATTTCAGGCAACTTATCAATAGTGGTGCTGGTATTGGATTGGATCTGTTGTTTCCACTGGCCAGCATGCTTCCAGAGGACATGGAAGGGAAGAGTGACATTGGTTTGTAGTATATCTCCCCAAACTTCAGTACCTTCAAGGGTTTTGCTTTTAAAGGGCTTGTGAGGTACTTTATGGGAAGAGGAAGATTGTTGGTCGGCATTACGGATTTGCTGGTGATACTCATGATGCAACCGAATTTCTTCAGATGGGTGAGGATAAACTATCAGGGTTGAATCATCACTTGGAGGAACAGCCTGCGGTTGAGTTTTGCTAGGTGTAAGTGTAGGGGCTTGGCATTGGGTTTGTGCCCGAGTCAAGACCCAAACATGATAAGTTTCAACTGGTAAAGTTTCTACTTGCACTGAATAGACTGGAGCAGTAGGGTTGGATCGGGATGGGCAGTCCTTCACGTGATGTTCAATACCACAATTTTCACAAGCTGGAGGGAAACGAAGTTTATCTGGGCAGCAAATACTAGGATGTTTACCTGCACAGATAAAGCATCCTTGTATTGTGGGTAGTTGATGTGCGGCGAAGACAGTTGGATTTGGATTATAAGCTTGGGCATTGGGAACTAGTGGTTGAGCATTAGAATCATAGGTATAATGAACAACCGTTTCAGTAGAGTACTATGGTTGAGTATTGTCTTCCACATAGTAGGTGGCCGGATCGATGGTATTCGGATCAAGATAATGGAAAACGTTTTGTGAGGCAGGTTGGTTAACAACAAACTGTTGACGTGGGGATGGATATTGATTTGGTGCAGGTGGTCATGGTTGGTAAACCCCTGGTCGTGGCACAGGTTGTTGTGGCAGGTAGGGGCGGTAAGCTCGATAAACGGTGGGTCTGGTGGCTGCTGGGAAATGATTTCGCAATTGAGGGCATTCATTAGCAGTGTGATGCTGTGAGCAGATTGGACACCAGACATTTTCTCTTGCTGGAAAGGATTTCTCAGCAATTTGTTTCATGGCGGTTTGGAAATCGGCAGTGAGTTTATCCATATGTGATTGTTGAGCTTTTTACCAGGTTTCCATTTGATGTAGAAGTTCAGAAGATTGAGCAATATTATCAGACTTAGGACGATCCGGATTATTAGATTTCTTTTCACGATGGTCAAAGTCATCATCGGAATCTTCGTCTTCTTCACGGATAGCATCGGTCATCACATCTTTAAGTTGATCATAAAGGGGTGGATGTTCTTTATGAAAAGGTACATGAAAGTCTTAAGAGATTTTGTGCGTCAAAAGGCAAGGCCTGAAGGTAGCATGTCAGAGGGATGGTTAGTACATGAATCTCTCTTTTATGTTACTGAAATTTTGCACCAACTACATCCATCTACTCCACTATTGTGGCGTGATGAGAAAGCCAAAGATGTAACTAGTGAAAAACCTCAAGGGATGGGAAAGGGCCATAGGTTGGCACCCTTCCAACGAGAAAAAATTTCTACATTCATGCTTTATAATTGTGGAGTTATGGATAAATGGTTAGACCTATATGAAGAAGAAAAAAAAAAGAGGGCCTTGTCTAGAAAGCGCCAACGACAGAATAGAGGTAGACACATGGCCTCAAGTTCACATGATCTTGAGCCATTGCCCAAGCAATGCACTATAGAGTGGATGCATGACACACTACAAAAAACAACAAAAGAGGGACAAAAAATATCAAACGCAGAATGAGACTTTCCTCCTCCATTGGCAACACCCACGGCACCGGCTCCTCCTTTGGCAACACCCACAGCACCGGCTCCTCCTTTGGCAGCACCCAGGATGTACCAGTACCGTCCACCGCAGCGCCCCTTTCAGTACTTATCGCCGCTGTACTTGCCTCTTACAGGGACGGCCCCTCCACATCCAGTTCCTCCACCAGCAGCAGGCCCACGGGCACACACTCCTCGGACCTATCCTCCACTATCAGCTGCACAAGGACACCCATCTTTGGCTACTCTATCCCAGCCGGCCGCAGCTTGGGCCTAGCCTAGTCAGCCAAGTGATCTGCACGGGGGTGATGAGGCATTGACGGCTCCCCTCGTCCGCAAGAGGCCAGGAAGGCCCAAGGGTGCACCGAACAATGGGCTTTTGGTTTCCACTTTCGTGTTGAAAGGATTGATAACAAGAGACGCACACACGATTGTGGTGTAATAGCATCTTTCCAACAAGAAAGTCAAAGTAGTGCACGAGATCAGAATCTCATCTCAGGAGATATAGAATACGTAGGAACTATACAAAATATTTATGATGTGTCATTTGGTGAAAGTGGACACTATTTTTTATTTGATGTGAAATGGTTCAAGGTAGTTTGTAGAGGGCCAAATGCAATCGTAAAACCGGATCCAAGTGGATTTTTTGCGATTGATTCATCAAAAACATTGAGCATGGAGTCCTTTGACACATTGGTGTTGCCTCGTCACTGTGAGTAGGTGCACATGCTATGCTATAATGTTTTTCATTTTATTGCAAGTGACTTCAGTATTTGAGTTTTCGATATGTTCTAAAATAGTGATTTTTGTAGGTGTTTTTTCAACCAGATCGACTAAACAAGATATGGTGGTTTGTAGCTCAAGTTGAACCACGTTCACGACGAGTATTTGAGGGTGCAAATGTTGAGAATGAAATGGAAAGCCTTCAATTTAACTATGAGATTGAGCTACCTAGAGATGTAATAAATCGTCAAACCATACTTGAAACACCCACTTCCATAGATGTTGAGAATAGAAATTCTAATAGTTAGGATGATGAAATAAATTTTGAAAGTGAGAGTGATGATGAAAATCATCTAAGAGGAGATGAATTGCAAGATGTTGTCGCTGATGAAATTGATTCTTGTAATTCTGAATAAAAATTGATTATTGCAATTCTGAATGAAATTGATTCTTGCAATGCTTTCAAATGATTGTTATTTAGCCAAAATAGAGTCTCATTTATGGTCAAGTAAGTGAAAAGAATAGACATAGTTTGACTTCAATCCCATTTTTTTGAAGATAATGTCAGTGAAGATAGATGTACGGCTTCATGTTCCAAGAAAATTCTCATTTTTTAAAAAATGCTGCAAAGGCAGTAAATCACTAAAAAGCATGTGAGTTAATGAAATCCCCGAGGACTGGCGACGTAACTCCTAATTGATGCCGGAGTTTTTAAAAAAACAGTGATTCTCCATGCCGGCTGCTCTCCCAAATGCAAGTATTTTATCCAACTCTTTGCCGGCCTCTATCTCAGAGGTCTTAAACTTCAGAACCCATCCACCACGCGAGGACTCATGCGGATGTTGCTTTAAGAAGGTCTGGATCTAGTCCTCGACGCTGATGGGCCTTTTGAATAGAGGTGTGGTCCTTGATGAGGATGGACCTGTTTGTATTGTCGGTAAGATTGGCGGTGGTTCGCCAATATCGAGAGCTCCCCCCTGGTCCATGCTGGAATCTACCCTTGTATCCATTGGTATAGCTTCTTGGCGCGGAGGGGAGAATTGCGGCATGACCGGTACGGAGATTTGTGGTCCGGCTTCCAACACTTGGACGACTTCTTTTTCATAGGTGGTGATGGTCTCTTTAGCCTTTGCCAACTCGGTTGAAGCTACTCCTTTGAACCTGTCAAAGCGGCCTTGAAATCTTTGAAGGGCCACTTTGTATGTCTCCATTTTCTTGAACAAATACGCAATCTCCGTCAGTGTGACCAGATGATCTAGTATTTGTGTTTGAAGATACGCATCACGTTCAAGGGTGGTCGCATCCAATTCACCTTGAAGCCGCATGCGATCTTGTTCGGCCATCTGTAATTGACCCTTCAGCAGCTGCACCTGTTGCTTTTCATCTTGCATGGCCTTATCCACCTGATCCTGTGCGGTTGTCAGGGCATTTTGCAGGGAGCTGATGTAGTCTTCCAAGCGATCAGCTTGTTGTTGGGCCAACTTCTTTTCGGCTTTAGCCTTGTCTTCATGTTGTTTGACAATCTTTAACTCTCAATCCAGTTGGACAAGTTTCTGGCCGATCAGAGTGTTTTCGGACCCCATCTCGGAGATTCTCTGTTCCATTTCCTTCTTCTTATCCAGCATAGACTGGATCACTTGCACAAGGCTTGAAACCAAACCTAGAGCATCACCAGAATCGACGGTCGTGGAGGCGGCAGTAGTAGGAGGACCTGATGGTACTATCCTTGGTAGGCGTGGAATAGGTGCCAATACTTCTTCTTCTTCATAAATGTCCTCTTCTTCAAATCCCTCAGGCACTGTGGCATCGAACTCTTTTGGTGATTTCACAGCCCTTTTGACTCGAAGTGCGGCTGGGCTATCTTCCGTGTGAGGTGGCTAGCAGACATCTTTAACACCAACAGTAGATTCATGGATATGTCCAAATCCTAGGGGATTGGAGTTCAAAGGGCACAGGGCTTTGGGGCATTTCAAAAATTTCAGTGGCCCCAAGGGGGTCAGAATCATCAAACATATCCATAAAGAACTGTATGTTTGGTGAGGTGGCTTCAGTGTGTGGGGGTGAGGCGGCCTGGGCAGCTATGATGGGAATGGTAGGCCCAATGGTCACAGACTATCCTTGAATGGAAGTAGAGGCGAGGGAAGCATCAGAGGCTGGGGGAATGGGAAGTTCAATGCGAACAACAGCAAGGGGTGGAAGCGTAGCTGACGAGTTTTGTCTAGTGCGACGTCGTGACGCGGAAGGCGAGTCAGAAATAACGATCTCGCTGTGTGGACGATGACGACTATGAGAACTCGAGGCCTAGTGAGATGACTCTGCCGGTGCTTCTTCATAGACCGACAACACAAAATCCAAGTGAAAGCCATGGATTCTGTTTTCTAAGTGAGAAGCGGCTAAAAGGGACAATAAAGAGCCAATAGTGAACTGATGTTTAGTATTGGCCTTAATAGCTCATTTGAGCTCACCAGAAACAGTCTTGAACCAATTATATGGTTCAAGAGGAGCTTTGGCCAACTTGGTGTGGGACTCCACTATCCTATGGAGGATCTGTGATGTGATGCAGTCTTTCCTGAGGTTGCCAACCATGAGGAAGTTGTTCAATAGTTGGGCAACCGCGTAGATTGAAGGCTCAATGATGGCTTCCAGAAGGTAGCCGTCATTGGTCCAGTGCAGATCGTTGGTGAGGTCAATATATGGCTTGATGGCCTATTTGGCATGGTTGTGATTGGGTGAGGCCTGCGTGCCGGATGCTATACCTATAGCTGCAAGGGCGACCTCAGTGACGCGCATCTTGTGTGTGGCTCCCTGGAAAGTGATATAAAATTTAGATTTCTCTTCCTTCCATGTACTGAAGGCAAGAGTGATAAATTCCATATTGATGCAACCAGAAAAGGCTCTCCCATGAATACCCATTGCAATGAGCAAAGGCTCCGCAAGGGTCATCCACTGAGTGACCATGCTTGTGCTAGGAAGGATCATGATGTCCGTTGCAGATGGGACATCACGATGGATAGCATAGCTCGGAGACTGGGAAGTATCGGTAGAAGACATGATGATTAGAAAGGAGATATAAAACGCGTAAAAGTGTCTTAGAAAGCAGTGCAAAAATTTTGGAAGGCTTTGGTCATGGTAAAAATTCGCAAGAGCTTCGCTAGCACAAGTGAGGAATGAATCGAATTTAGTCAACTTATAGGTGAATTTGGTGGGTCCATTACACTGAATACTAGTTTGGCTGATCAGTTCTGAACAAAAATTTGTAGGCATGTACAGTATTGTGATAACAGGGTATAAAAATCTCGGCGAAGGTTTTTGGGAATCTGAACATATCAGGCGAACGTTTTCCAGGCCTGGCGAAGGATAAACCTTCGCCTAGGAGGGTTCTTCGCCCGGGTATCATAAATGTATTTTTTCAAGACCTGAACCTATGGACAACCTAATTTTGACATTTTAAGATCATCTAACAGGTCGACGAAGGTTAATAATGAGGTTAAGATGCTCGGTGAAGGTTCTCAAAATGGCATATCACTAATCCTTCGTCGGACTAAAAAACTGGAGTTTTTCTAGACAGGAACCTTCGCCCATCTCAAATTAGATAAATCTAGAGTGGATGTACAGTCTGAGAGCTCAGCAAAGGTTTTTGGTACTGAATACGCTAAATCTGACCAAAAAAGTGATTTTCTAAGTCTTTTTCCATGAAAAAATTACTGTGTTTCATTTTCTATGCTGATGACTTTCTGACTTTTGCTCATCAGTCTTTTCTCAATTTAATAATTTTTTTTTAACTGTCTTTTTCCAAAAAACTTGGCAAATTAAATACTGAAAAACAAAAAATTGAAAAACAAATAAAATGAAAAAACCATTGAGATCAAACTTCCTGAACTGGCGGAGCAGGCTGCCAAAAATTGCGTAAGTAGTTGCCATTCACCGGAGTATCAAATCGTTTTCCATCCAAGTGCTCAAGAATTATTGCGCCATAGTTCAAGTTTTCTTTCACTTTATACGGGCCTTCCCCAATAAATTTCAACTTGTCCTTGATCAGCTTGGTTTTGTACATTAATGCAAGATCTCCTGCTTTCAAATCTTTTTTGTGCAATCGGTGATCGTGCCATGCCTTGCGACGGGCTTTCTTTGCTGCTAAGGCATGAACCTGCCATCAATCGGGTTTCACAAAAATTTGTGCAACGCTTCATGACGGAGTTGTAAAGGTCGGTCACAAGTGTGATCCGTTGTTGACGAATTGTCATCCTCTTTTTGAACCACTGGTTTGATAGTCCAAGTTGTAGGATCAATTTTAACTGCACGTTTACGATTGTCAAAAGTGATTTTTCCGGTACCCCAGTTATGAATTACTTGCACAACTCATAACCATGGACGTCCCAATAGAACTCGGTAAACATTAGGCGCTTTTGGTAAGTCCATCACTACGAAAGTAATGACGAACCGTACTCCTACAATCCTGACAGGTATATCTTCCACCATTCCTCGTGGACGAACTATCATTTGATCAGCTAGCTTAATAGCAAAAGTAGCAGGTTTGATCTTTGTAAGGCCCCATTTTGCACATAGCTTTGTAGAAATCAGGTTAACTCCCGAACCGCCATCTAACAGTTACTTCATTAGAAAATTGTCTATGTTGTATTGGTAGAGTGATATTCTTTTGTTCACTTTCCCAAGCGGCTCCAACATGGAGTACTTCGTTAGATTCTTCAAATCCAGCACAAAAAAGTAGCTCATGATGGACTTCTGGTTCTTCTTGAGCTAACTTTTGCGCTAAGACTTCTTTTGCTTTTGGCACCAACTTCAGGAATTCTCCCAATGAAATATTGATCTTACTAGACAAACAATAATTAGCAAAATCCAAAAAAAGCATGAGAGATGGAGAAGGGAAGAAGAAGAGCAAGGTCATTCATCAATCTATTTATGAAGAGAACCAATCTGCTTTATTAAAATGAGGAAATGAACATGAGGAGTAACTCGAGTTGGTCCCTTCTTATAGTAGAGAGGAGGACCCTGGCCTCTGAATCCTATTGGTCCAGTCTTGCCTCTCTTTTTATTCAAATTTAAAAAAGTGTGGGAACCATCAAAATTGGAGGGAAACCCAACTTTTTTCACTAACTTGACATTTAGGCCCTGCGACATTAAAAGTCCCGCAAAAAGGCCTAAAGTCCTTTTATTGACTTTTAACTAATCAATCAAATAACTATGTGATCATCGGGTTGGACTTACACATGCAGGGTGCCAAATCCCTCTCACTTATTAACTAGGATTAGGGTTGCCTTGGGATCCGCAAACCCTCCAACAGAAGAACACAACAAGACATAGATAGTAGTTTGAATCACTACGTCAAAACAGAAGTTTTACACCACAAAAGCAAGAAATCAAGCAAAAAGCATGAGAAAAGAGCGGAAAGAGTGGCAACGGCGCCAATGTTGGTTGTTTGCATCCTTTATGGCTCCAACTAACGAGTGTTATGGCAGACTCCCAACTAGAACATGTTATGGCTCCAACTAGGTATTGTGGCTTCTCCAACCAATGGCTTTAAAGGTTGAAGGAAATGAAGACCTAAAGTGAGTGGGTGAGTATTTCGGACAAGATCCACTCTAGCTGCCCTCTCTACTTCAACTCCGGCTATGGCTCCAACTAAAATGCTTTTGCCAAAGCAGCCATGTCCCAGCAATAAAAGAACCGACAACAGCCCCTTCACGACAGTTCCAGCCTAGTGTCGAGGGACCGACACTACTTTGGGCCGTGGATCCTGTTGTGAGTATTTCCTACACAGTAATAAACAAGTGGGTCCCACCACTTAAAATATTGTTGGCCAAGCCTTACCTAGTGGGCCCCGCCATAGTACATTGTAAGTAGGGCAATATGTGCGAGGGCAATGGCATCTTGCGCGTGTAAGCCCAACCCAGCACAAGTAGCAAGTTGTAATTCCTAGGAATAAGAGACTAGGGGCTTAAAACTCTCAAATGACATTAGAGGCCCTAAGTCAAGTTCCAAATAAAAAAGCTAAAAGGGCCCAACTTAAAATTCACATAAATCATGTGAGTACCTTTGTGCTTTCTTAGCACTAATAGATTTAAGTTGTGTTTATTTTAAAGGCTTGGATTAGAATCCTTGCCCCAATGAAGTGGCCAATGAGAGTGAAGGAGGCTCACCTCTAAAATCTATAAGAGGGAGCCATTTCCTTGGTATTGCATCATCTTCCATTCTCATTCTAATAAAACTCTCTTGGTTTCTCCATCTCTCTCTCTCTCTCTCTCTCTCTCTCTCTCTCTCTCTCTCTCTCTCTCTCTCTCTCTCTCTCTCTCTCTCCCCCTACGTTGGGATAGAATAGCTTTGGGTAGGCGCTCGAGCCCCCAAAGCCTTTCTCAACCTAGGCATTCTCTCTCTCCCTCTCTCCACTCTCTTTATCCTCTCTCTCCTCTCTCTCTCTCTTCTTGCTATGCAGTGAAGGCGAGGTTGCCGCTCCCAGCGACGGACCCCTATGCTACATCCACGACACAACAATGAGTCACAATATTGTGTGCCGTACATGTAGCCTCCTGGGTCAATGTCTCTCAAAATTGGAACTCCCCACGATGAGATGTGCTACGCAAGACTCATGACCACGTCAAAGAGATCAGGATCATCGCCACATCCTCCACAACTAGAGACACCGAGGCGGCCCCTTCTCCTCTCCCAAGAGTGTCGGGAGGAAGCATTGGCAGTAGCGCCAGGGGTGAGGGTGCGACCCTCATCGGAGTGACCCTCACGGAAAGGAAAACATGTGACTGGTCACAAGGAGTCGACCGAATCTCCTCGGTCGATGATGTGTACTCAACCAATATGTTGGAGCTATGAGCCTCACATCATCACTGAGTGCATTCTCCTCTACATCCACTCTATTTTGCGGTACCGTACTTGCAGATATAGTCTGGGTGCCCTTCGTTTGGAGTCCGTAGCCCCTCGTAAATAGGCTAAGGGAGGCCCAAATTAGAGATTTTTCAGTTTTTTGAACTACTTTTTATGAAGTCCAATAGCCTTCAAAACGACTTTTACTAGTCAGGCCCTTTTAATGGATTTTCAAATGAAAAATTTTAATGCAATTGCCATGCATTTTACCCTTCAAGGCTCTTCAAGGCATTTCCCTTCTTATCCCATGGTTACTTCCAATCTTTGGCCTAGATCCACCTCTATTTCCACCATTGATCAGTTTCAACTTAGATCCCACAGCCCACAATAGTTTCACGCGCTAAAACCCGACTTTAGAAGCACTAGCTTTTTCCAAACACTATCATCCAATTGAGATTGATGCGCGCGACCAGTCTGCAGGTCTGCTTCTTCATACTCTAATTTTTAAGCATTTAAAAATGGTGTTTCTTCTGCAGGTATGGATCAAACCAACACCTAGGGTAGTTCATGGCTGTCAGCAGCCATTGGAAAGCGAGTTCTTCCAGCTAGAGCATCGTGTTGTCTACGTTTACAGCTCCTCAACACTCGTTGTATAGAGAGAGCAATCCACTTTTGCAATTCAAAACCCTTAACTAGGGTTTTCCAACCTCTTCAACAAAGAGTATTTGAGCTTCAAAACCCTAAGCCAGGGTTTTAATACCTTTCTTTGGACTTATTCTTGTAGTTGCACACCTCTTTAACAAATTTTATAATATTTGTTCAATGCGACTCCACAAGGGATGGAAGATGAACTAATTATCCCATAAGTAATTACACAATCCAAAGGAGAAGGCCTAGTGGGGCTCGAGCACCTACCACAAGGTGTTCAATTACCAATGGGAACACAAGTAAGCATAGAAAGATGACATTAAAGTGTTTCTATTGATTCAATAGCTTGTACAAGTGTTGTTGAAGGCACTCATCCACTTCCATATATGGCAAAAGTGGAGGGCCTTTGCTCTAACATGCATATGGGACTAAGTCCAAGCTTAGTGCTTACAATAACTTAGAATTTAACTTAATCTTGAACTTAGGAATTAAATCTTAAACTTAGACTTTCTAGGTTGAACCTTTCTAAGTTGAACCATTACAATTGATTGTCTGTGATAATTAAACTTAAATAGCAAAAGGTCAAAGTATAAGGTTTTCCTAACCTTAATCTACTTGTGGACTTACAAAATACATGCCACAATAAATTCCTATGTTGGGCTAACATAAGGGACAAGAATGATCATCATTCACATTTTAAACATTTGTAAGTGCAATTTTGTACATGTTTGTTGTATCCCTAACACATTTGGTTCTATTTCGTTCAATATAAAAAATACAATGCACTGTGGACGCGTGGATGACACTTTCATACGGAGCGCATTGACAAAAAAATAAATACGTACGATTGTGGAGTCATAGCAAATTTTACCCAAGAGAGTCGAGCAAGCATGACAGACACCAATTTACTCTCTTCTCAAAGTCTTAATTATTGTGGGACAATCAATGACATCCTCGAAGTTGGATTTAGACAATTCAGCTTTTTCATATTTGATGTCAAATGGTTTAAAGTTATTTGCAATGGTCCCAATACAACTGTCAGGAAAGATGAGAGTGGTTATTTTGCCATTGACTCTACCAAGCTTTGGACATATCAAGCGATACATTTGTTTTTTCATACTCTTGTGAAATTTACATTGATTTTTATTCACAAGGTCAAATTTAGAGATATTATTTGAATGTATTCTCTCTTTCGTTACAACATTGCGTGTTTTTTATAGAAGAGATTATTCCTAGGTGTATTTATCATGGATGAACTTTAAATAAGAGTGGTGGAACCACTATGTTTTTCATGGATGAGCTTATTCTTTGTTAAGACTAAGGGTGGTGGAAGCATTGTGTATTTTTCATGGATGAGATTATTCCTTGCTAAGACTAAGTTTGGTGAAAGCATTGTGTATTCTTCATGGATGAGGTTATTTAATGGCTGAATAGGCCCACCATCATCTAATGGTCTATAGCATAATTAAAGTAGCATGATCTACGTGATTGTGTCTTCTATGCCATTAGATACATTACATAAGAGTATAACAGTCAAAGGTAAATAATACAATCCTTATTTTTCAATGATGTTGGCTTGAAACTAATTTAAGAGCATTTGGCGTCATCAACATAGCAAATTTGACCCGGTGTGTATCGGTTATACGTGGGTGTGTAAAGTCTACACAACCTCATCATAAATTAAGAATCTACTCCTACATAGTAACAAACTATCTTCTACAATAATTGCACCCTTTGCCAAGGTGAACAATACACTCCTCCCTTTCCAATGATGTTGGTTTGAAAATTGATTTAAGAGCGATTGGCATGGTCACCATTGTGAATTTGACCCGGAGTCTGCATGTGGGTGAATAAAGTATACAAAAGCTTATTATGTATAGCAAGTTTACCATGACCATAATCATATACTATTTATAACATAGAAACAAAAAGTCTCACAAGCCAGTACTTTGTCAAGTCGTCTCTACCTTCTAGGCTGCATGCTGCATAATGACACTACTTTGTCAAGTCTTGTCTTGTCTCTTAGTTTCCTGCATGCATGCCTGCATACATAACCTCTTCTCCTTCTGCTTTTGCTTCTCAACTTTCTCATCATCTGCAGCCAGTTTGTGGAATCAAAGATTTCCTGGGGCGTAATGGTCTTCGAAATGTGCACCAGTGTTGGTTAGTCTTGGTGAGAAACGTTGGCTAGATGTAATTAACTTCAAACGGTTGTTATCCCAGAGCAGCAAAAACCATTAACATGGCACTAGCTGCTTGTACCACTCTGACATCCACAATTGCATGTCAATCGCTTAACGTCTATCCATCCTCCGCCTTATTTTTCTCGAATACCAACTCTACCAAACGTTTCCTTATTAAGAGGAGCATTTTTGTTAGGAATTGCAGACGTTTACGCTTTAATGCTTATGCTTCGGCCAGTGAGAGTGAAGTTTCTCACATTCCTACCCTCTACGATATTCTGGGAATCCAGCAGGATGTGGGAGTGCTAGAGATCAAATCTGCGTTCCGCCAGTTAGCCCTCCAGCATCATCCAGATTTATGCTCATCAACTGATGCAGCCGAGGCCACAACTCGCTTCATCAAGATAAAGGAGGCTTACCAAACTCTTTCAGATGCCCATCTAAGATTTCAGTATGACGAGCAACTCATGAGTCCCCGGTGGGCCAACTTTGCATTCGCTAAGGCTAACAAAGGGACACCCACAAGGTGGCAAACTGCGTCAGCACAAATAAACCGAGGCCAATGGGCGGATCAGCTCAGCGGGCTGAGGAAGAAGGCCCAAACAGCAGATAGGCAAGTGCACGTATTACGAGGGTCATCGTGGGGAGCTAGAATGAGACAGAGGATGGAGCCGGAGGATAATTCTGTCATATCTGACACCGAATTGCAACCGGCTGCAGCAGTCTGATCTCATCATCGTTGAGGAGCAGTCTACAAGAAATAGCACCTGGAAGTCTCAGAGCAATCTCATCTGCATTCAGTGGAATCTGTTAATTGTAAATTTTAAGTTGTATTTATTTTGGGGGGGGGGTCGTCTCAACGAGACTAGGCGCTCGTTTTGCCTATCTTAATCTGCCTCCACTGTCTTGTAGTTTCCTCAAGTGCCATCTTGAGGGTACTTAATCATTGTTCAGCTCTAACTAAAACTATGGATAATGCATTCAAACTAATACCTTCTCTCCATTGTCTAAAGATTTGTTCTTTTTGTTAAAGTTTTGGTTGATGGGAGTTGTGTGGGTGAGTTACCTAAACCTTGGCTACTATCGTTGCAGTAGTAAGGCTTTTCTAAGCATAGCATTATTTTCGATTTGATGATCCATAGGTGCTTGTCCATTGATCAAATTAAGGCATTTATGTAGTTCTTGTTCTAGATTATGATGGTTGAAGTGAGATTCAAAAGGATGTTCAATAAATTATTGGACCTTATTTGGAATGTCAAGTTGGAAGATTGACTGTGGAGCCTCATGATCCCACATTATCCAAAGTCATTGTTTTATATTGTGATTTTTTTTAATTTTTATACATGTAAATATGCTATAGTGCCTAAATTCATGTAAAGGCCTATTTGCATCTTGTAAATTCACTTTTAAGTTAAAACTCGCGACGTTTTGTGCGACGTTCTATAGAGACACATTAGCGGATCCCAACCGACATCTTAATGGTTGGTGAACGTCGTTCAGGCCAGTGATCGTTCCTATAAGGTCGACACTTCGTGCCATTGTACAGACGCACAGATTTGAGTATCAATAGAGAGAAGAGAGCCAGTTTCTATAAGCTCGAGCATTCTTTCCCTCTACCATCTCTTACAGCATTACTTCTTATCAATTGAGCGAATACACTCTGAACAATCTGTAACTGTTTGTGATACTTGTTTGTCTGCGTCACACATACTTTTCATTTCTTACTGAATTTCAGTTACTCTAACTTGGATTTTCAGACATCACCAAAGAGCGACAATTCTAACTAATGTGTGCAGGGAATTAGCCGAAGTTGTTAAGCATAACCATAAGCTGAACTACTCTCAATTCTGAATGAGCTATGTGTTCATATAACGAACTTGACTGATGCTTTGTTCTGCTTGCTTCCTGTGATAAGAACTAATTCTCTGTGTTCGATTAAGAGAAATCATTAGTCAATTCGATTTTGTTTGATGAATATATTTGCTAGTTGCTGTCTGATCTGAGTGCTTACTATTATCCTAAGAGCTTGGAAGATAAAGTAACCTTTATAATCATAGACCTTGACCAAATCATTTCACCATTGGTCTTCCTGAAAAACTCTGCTCTCAATGATAAAGTCGGGCTTGGTAACAGGTATACTGTCGTCCATAGGCAAACCTAAGGCACGACAATAAAAGCTTTTTGTAATAATAATCTCTTGATTTCGGACAATGGTAGAAATATGTCTCTCCTCTGTCTCGTTCAGATTTTAGATCAGCTCATGGCACACATATGTAAGAATTATTGATGGATCGAATTGGAGAAGTCCTTCAATCCATGCTTGTATGGCTAATGGTTGTAAAACCGGCAAGACTGGTTTGTGCGTTTTGAACACAATCATCATCACGATAGTAGTGATAAACTAGCAATGGCGGAAGAGAGTTTGATCATAAAAGTTCACGAAATCAGAAAGCAAGAGTGATGGAAAAGAGGTGGCAAAAAAACAAAAGTGTTTGAGGTTTTTGGTATATTGATGATATACCGGCAGATTAGACAAATATTTAATGAAAACGTGTCCTTTGTTTTGAAGGTACAGACTCAACAATAAAGTATCAACAAAAGGTGTCACCTTTTTCGCGCATTTCGCGAAGGTGATGGATTGACAAACAATTAATTGAATGAAATGTAAATAGTATCACAAATTTCGTTACAAACATATGGTGGAAATTATTGGACCAAAGATGACGACTTTTTCAAACTGGATAAAATGTGAATAGTATCAAAAATTTTGCAAATTTCTGAACTTGTCATATTTATTGGAAAATAGTCATAGTAGCGCTTCACTCTTGAGCCATTTACTCGAGTATCAAGTAAATGTCCTTTAAGATCGGCTAACTGAAGTGATCTATTGCTAAAAACTTATATGACTTTGTAAGGTCTCATCCATCTGGTATGTAATTTCCCAAGAAACAACATGTGTCTGTTATCATACAGAAGCACGTAGTCCTCTCGTTTTATTTTTATTTTTTTAATAGATTGATCGAAAATTTCTTTTCTTTTATTCTAAACTCATTCAGTCTCAATTAATGAAAGACAACGATCCTCCTCCAGTTGTATGAAAGATATCGCTCCCGGAGACTATCGTGTTCATCCATTCGCTCTTCATTACTAATGCGAAACGTCGGAACTTTGAATTCTATTGGTAATATGGGATGCATTCCATACACAAGATAGTATGAAGTCTACCTAGTTGTAATCTTTTCGGTAGTTCTGTATGCCCATAAGACAGATGGTAGCTTCTGATCCCAATTAGAAGAATGCGTTTCCATTACTTTATTCAAAATTTTACACAAAATTTTGTTTGCCCACTCCGTAAGCCCATTCGCTTTTGGATTATGTGCAGTGGTTTGGCGATGTGTAATGGAAAAGTATGACAACATGGCCTGATGGTCTGATTAAGAAAATTGGTTCTCCTATCGCTAACGAGTTCTAAGGGACATCCATAATGTGTGATAATGTTTTGGAATAAAAACTTTGCTATAATTTTAGCATTTTTTTTAACTGTGGCTTCGGTCTCTACCATCTTGGTAGCATAGTCCGTAGCAACAAGAATGTATCGTCAACGAGTTTTACTCGTGATTGGTTTGATAGGCCATACAAAATCTATCCCCCACTTCTCAAAAGGTGCTAAGGGAATAATTGGAGTAAGCGACCAATGTGTCACGAAGCTGGGTTTCCCCATCCTCTGACACGCATCACATTTCTGAATGAATATTTTAACATCTCTATAGACGGTAGGCCACCAATATTTAGCATTAAGGATATTGCTTGCAGTATTTTTAAGAGCATAGTGACCCCCCAAATGTTCCTCATGCTGATGCACTTATTACAATGGTCGTCTCGATTGGTTCTAAACATCGGCGAAGGCTATTGTCAGCTCCTAATTTATACAATATTTTATTTATAATCATATAAGGTCCTACTTTTGAAAGGAAAACATTTTTTTGTTGTTTATTAAAATGTTCAGGATAAATCTGGTCTAGTAAAAAGTTAATAATATCCATATAAATTGATGTTTCCTATTGAATACGCATTATATGTTCATTGGGAAATTCATCAGGTATACTTAATCTAACAAATCTCTCCCCTTCCTCAGTCCCTACGAACTGAAGTCCTTCATCCTCTGAAGTATAACTCGAGGATGATGTAGGTGTCTCACCTTATCCTCTGAAGTAAAACTTGAGGATGATGTAGGTGTCTCCCAAAATATCGTAATTCTTTTATGACTTTTCCCCGTCTGTGTTTCGATCTGATCTCTGGAGGTAATCTCCTTCTTCTTCCAATGGGTTATGACATCGGCCTGGTAGAGCCATGGTCATCCTAATAATACTTTATATGACGATTCTCTTGTAGTCCTTAATATAATAAAATCTTTTAGGAACTTATGGTCTCCAATATGGACTGTCACTTGGGACAATTCTCCTATCGGTGATCTTCTAGTTGCATTAGCTAATCTTAATGTTTCATGTGGGTGCTATTCTATGGTGAATGTCTAACTCGTATGTTGTTTCTTCAGTCATTATGTTTATGCTAGATCCAAAATCTATGGACACACTATCTAAAATACAGCCATTGATTACTACCTGAATCTCGGGTTGACCTTCATCACTGTAGTTAACTAATCCTACATTGACTAATGGTAACTTCGTTTTTCATTTCTTTTTCCTTTCCAAAAATGGCTTAATTTCTTTCTTATAATACTGATTATCCTCTAATAACTATTTAAAAGTTATATTGGGCATTCTGGAGACAAGGTCTTCTACTATATCATATGAACGGGTTCTAAGTGACTATAGATTTCTAGGTATCTCGCTACTTATAACTGGATCTGAAAATGTTACTTTCTTAACTTTTCTGGTTCTTTCATCTAAAAGCTTTTTAGCTTCTGAACTAATATCAACATCATAATATTTTTCAGTAGGCCTATCAAGGTTTAATTCTCTACTATTAAAAATTTCTACTGGCTGTTCTACGACATTCGCTTTTTCTGTCGCATTTTTTGCAGATTTCGTCTTCTTAGTTTTCTTCTTATCTTTAAGAGTTGAAGAATCTTTACTACTTCTAGTAGTTACTTTATTTATCTCTACATCTAAATCAGGCCATTGATGGTCTTGATCTTGTGATTCGGACTCTACTTCTATCTTCTGAACTATCATGTCAGTGTTAGTTTTAGATGGCCGAAGGTCATCTTCTCTAGGCGAGTTTAGAAACCTCGGTTTAGACCGTGGTTGTTGTGTCTAAGGACATTCAGTAGTGATATGCCCTTCGCCTTTACAATTAGCACAGAGTGGCACATATGCTACTGACCTCCTGGGTTCAGGGCAATCAGGCGAATAGTGACCCAAGGCTCCACAATTGTAGCACGAACCCCTTACTCTAGGTGGAGGAGTGGAATCTCTTGTCCCTCCTCTACGCAAAATAGTGTATTGTTGACTAGTACGCGGTTTTAATATAATGTTCTTTTGGTTAGTAGGAGTTGCAATATAAGCTACCTCCTCATGATTATTAATCGAATAGAGGAATAATTCCTCTTCTAAATAGTTAGTCTATAAACTGGGACAGTTTTTCTTAGAATGACCTTCCTATCCACAAGCGGTACACAAAACATTGGTGTTAAGCTTCGTTTTTTTCCGTTTGGCTTTAACGTCAGACATCTAAACTTTTAAATCACTCATTTCTTTTGCTAATATCTCAACACTCTTCCTTAATGGATCCATCTTTTCGGATTTCTCCATTCTTTTCTTCATATCTGAATTCCTACTATTGGATTTTCTATAAGAAGATTCTTCTTCTGATGAAGAAGAATAAGATGAATACTCTGAAGACTCTTCCTCATCTACTAAATCAGATTCCAATTCAAACTTAGTAGATGATTCAGATTCTTCTGTACGTTTCAATTTATGCTTTTTACTACTTTTACTCTCATTCCTCCATCTATGAGAAATTCGAGAAGTTTCGTAATTTTCGGCAGAGGCAATGACATCTTCCAAAGAGGTCATCAATCCTCATCAACAATAACGATCCATTTTCTTAGGCAAGCCACCCAAGAACCATTCGTTTTGCATAGGAACCGGATACTGGACTCTCTCTCTCTCTCTCTCTCTCTCTCTCTCTCTCTCTCTCTCTCTCTCTCTCTCTCTCTCTCTCTCTCTCTCTCTCTCTCTCTCTCTCTCTCTCTGGCTTGAATATCTGTTGTATGCTCTGATTTCAACAATAAAATCATGACAAGCCACACAAGAAGATCAGATTGCTAGCCAAGGGCAAAAGGGTTGAAAGCAAATTCCAAAGAAGGTCAAAGATGATGAAGATCAGGGGAGAGTCATTTTTGAAGCCAAAGAAGAAAAAAGACAAATGCTATTATTGCCACAAGCAAGGCCATTAGGTGAGGAAATGTTACAAACAGAAGGCAGATATCAAGCAAGGGAAAGTGAAGCAACAAGGTAATTTAGTTGAAGAAGATATAGAGGAGGATGAGACTAATGTTTTCTCATTAGCATTGGCTTTGCAAAGTGATAATGGCATAAGATGGTTCGTTGACTCGGGTGCTACAAGACACGTGACCGGAAAAGGGGATTGGTTTGAAAGCTTTTCACTATCTTCCTAAGCACTTGATGCTTTAATCACAACTAGATGTACATTTGTTCAGAATCTTATATCAATAAAGGTAAATTTTTTGAGAGAGATAAAAACTCAACCGATGTTACAATTCATTGACATTTGCATATTCAATTGACGACCATTATTGCAATGTTTTTTTTGTATCTCGTCCGCAAGGAGGTTTCATCTAATATCTTTGCTAGATTTTAATAGTGTTCAACATTGTGTAGGGAAAAGAAAAAGAACTTGCACTAATAGATTGTGAAGCTCAAGGGACTTCTCAAGACACTCATTTTTCTCTTTTCTAGATGAAGACTAGTGTTTTTAGGGGAGAAGTTGTCAATTTGAGGAGTGTCACCAGTGGCAAAGCTCTCTTGAAGAGATGAGGCCTCTTGCAAGATTGTTTTATTTGTGTTTTGTCCAGCCTTTTGTCATCAATCATTTCCATCTCTTTGCTTATTTTTCCGCCACTTTTCTCCTCCGCCATCTCTATCTACGACAATTTAGAATCAAGCTTTTCAATGACTTTACTAGATGATAGGATTTTGGCAAGCATTGACAAAGACTTCCACTAATCGATTCTTAGAAGTGCTAATAAGTAGTCAAACAAGTCTCTCTCTCTCTCTCTCTCTCTCTCTCTCTCTCTCTCTCTCTCTCTCTCTCTCTCTCTCCAACCCACATGCATGCAACCTAAGACTTGCAAGATGAACACACGCTCGCGCGCGCGCGTGCACATACAATGAATTTGAGATCCACAATCCTACATGCAAAAATAATGCATGGTTAAGGATTTGAAAGCATCTATCATTAACTTACACAAAGTCTCTATAGTACTCATGGGTTGGCAAGTTATGGCTCAAAGCCAACAACATATAACCACGTGCACTCAATACGTACCAATGAGAAAGTGATGTATTCCTAGTTCATTCCTAGTTAGCACATGAAGCGTGTGTAGTTGAGGAACGTGCTTGAGAAACTCTTAAAACAATGTGAAATACACAAGAAACTTGAAATTGCCACAACATCGTGAAGCATGAAGAAGTGCAATTGAGAAATTCTTATAGTGTGTTTATGCTCAAATCTTTCGTAGATCATCGGCCCAAATTGAGTTTGGGGACCAACATTACCTAGGGCATGATAATGGGGCCTCCTTTTTTTTTTTGAATTCAATTGGTTGTAATTTTCATCCCTCAAAATAGAAAAATCTCATGAATGAAATCTTGAAAATATTTAACTTAAAAATACATAAGCTTCACATGGAATCTTGAAAATACTTATGGAAGTCTTGGAAATACTTAGCTTTCATGGATGGAATAATTGATGGAATCTTGAAAATTATACGTAAATGTTTTTAGATTTTTATGACACACATATGTACGATAATGGGTGTTTGTCTGTCCATGCTAAGGATATAATAACTCATATTACAATGGAGCTCCAAACAACGAGTATCTATAAGTGATACCCTGGTGCATTTATTCATAGAAAAAACTAGTAGGTACACTGATGAAAATGATATATATATATACACCCCGAAGGGAAAGTTTAAGCAAAAGTAAGCTCAAACAAGAGCGAAACTTGCAGTAAAGCTAAGATTAATCCAGATCCTTGCATTAAAAATAAAAGTGCATAAACTATGATGATGTCAGTGGGAGTCTGCCAATTGACTGCAACAGATCAGAAAAGTGAAGAGGTGGTGAGTCGACTAATGAAGGGAGATGAGATGTAGCAGACCCAGCCACCGTCGCCCGTTGCAGGATTGATAGGGCCTTAGCACATTGCAGGGCAATGGAAATACGTTGTTCCAACTTCCAAACAACGAAAATCTATAATATATAATAACTCATATTACAATGGAGCTGCTCCAAACAACTATTATCTAGTTCATAGCAATTTAGTGGTCTCAATATTGATCTAATGGTGGGCCTTAAGAGGAAGCATTTGGAGCATGTGAGTATTTGGGCCCATGAAATCTTCATGTGCTCCATGGACTGAAATTGGGCACCATCATCTCATCATCATCATCATCATCTTGTTTTTGAAAAACAAAAGTAACGACCGTATTATCAACAGCAACATTCAAGAAGAACATTCACCAATCTATCTGTAACGGATTTCTTGACATGGACGGACGGATGGATCGTTGGTCCAGATGAGATGAGAAAGGACCGTTTCTCAATTTGCGCCTCACTTTTCTCGATCCACGTCCTCTGCTTGTCCGGCGCAGAGATTGCCATGTGCTTCGTGGATGTCTGCAATCCCTACTCAAAAGAGACGAATCAGAAAATGCTTTAAATCTGCTGCCTGTGCATGTCAGACTTAAGACTCTGCGTTTTTTGGAAGCTTTGATCCATCTCTCTGATCTTGAATGCATATAATGCTATGTACTATTACTGACATTCTGAATGCTTGTCGTGATATTTGAAGCTGAATCTATCGGGTTTAAAATCTCCGGCAAAGGTAGCTACCGTTTTTCTTTCGTTTGATATTACTTGAAATAGAATCTTAAGGAGCTCGGGATCATTACATAATGGTCTCGCTTTGCTGTTAACTAGGTTTTTCAACAATGCTTGAGTAGTGGCAGCTTCTTATCATTCAAATGATTGTGGCCTGCTTGCTTGTCTTTACAAATGTTTTATGAATGTCCATTCGCTATAGATGTATATATTGTATCATTAATCTTGAAGTTGGTTGAATATTTCAAGTCATACTTCTCTGTTTGTCAATATTCAGGGCTTACGGTACAGAATCTTTAGGAGAGTCTGTAGTTGTATATAACGTGTCATTAATAATGCTTCTTGGTTTCCAAGGGAAGGCTCGAACCTGAGACCAAAGAAACTTTGGATGTCAAGCTAACCAACTAAGACAACCCCCGTTGGGTGTCATTAATAATGAAACTGCTGTAGTTGTATAGAATGTAGTTGTGTATAATGTATCATTAATAATGAAACTGCTCGAATGCTTTGGGTTCAAGACTTCACGCTACTCTGTTGCTGTCAATATTCATGACGTCCTGACCACTTAGAATTTTTTGTTACTGCTCTATTTTGCAAATTTTGACAGAGTGTAGCTACGTTCTGCATCACCTACATAATTATTTGAAAGACGAAGCCTCGAGAATATTGGGCATTGCCTTCAAACTTGTTGAGGACAGAAATTTCTCCTTCTATGCAAATCTTGGCAAGGGATATGTGACTTGTGATTACTGCTGGCCATTGTTGATCATTCAAGACCCGAAGACTGTACAAAATATCATAAATCTCTTTATTTTTTGGAGTATAATTTGACATAAGAATGGGAATATGTTGGACGAAGCGTATCCGAAGCACAGATAGCTATGAAACATCGAAATTGTCTGCTGCTGTTGCACCGTCTTCATCTCCACTATATGACTTCTCGAATAGGTTTCAGCTATTTGGACTTGAGCTCTGTCCTTTTACTGCTCGAATAAGAATTGCACTGCAGCACAAAGGCATTACTGTTAATCCAACATGGCTAACTTCTCAAGATTTGAAGGCCAAAACCAAGGAGTGGATGGCCCCGGTTTGTCCCAAAGGCAAACTTCCTGTTTTGCAGCATGGGGAGAAAAGGATTTGCGGCTCAACAGATGAGATCTTAGAGTATATAGAGACGACGCTTTGCGAACCTCCACTACTCCTTTTAGGTAGTTTCGAAAAGGATGTAAAAGACTGGGTTGGGTATGTCCGAGATACATTCTCTCCTTTAATTGAGCAGGTATTATACGGAAAAAATCCATATGGTCAGCAGGATCTCGAAACGAAATTACATGCAGCTTTTGCAAAGCTGGACTCTGGTATTTGGGAACACAGCAAGGAAGGACCTTATTTTATGGGCAAGGATTTCAGCCTTGTTGATGTGTACCTTATTCCATTTCTGGAACTTGTGCACCCTCTGGCATACTTTCGTGGGATAGAGATAAGCAGCTTACATTCTTACTTGCTTGGCTACACAAAACGGATGGTATCTTTTCCAAGTTACGTTTCTGTGAAGGTGGACATCGAACTGTTACAGTCATCAGCTGCCAAACTACTGGCAGAGGGAGCTCCTCCAGCAGTTGTAACGGTAACAATCTTGCAACACCGGAGCATACTTTGGCACATGGAGAAGCTTGTTGAGCTTGCAGATGAATTGGCTGTTGCTAAACAAGGGATGGCTCCTGTGAAAGCCCTTGTGGGGATGAAGGTCAAAAAGCTGTGTAAAGTCTATGGCCAACTCGTAGAGGTAATGCAAGAGCATGCACAAATGGAAGAGAGGGTGGTCTTCCCGGCAATTGAAAAGGCTGCTAACGGTAACTTCCCTACTCTTTTATTTCAACAAGTGTTCATCACTTTTTGGCCCTCGTCCTGAATGATATCATTGCAGTTTTCTGTGTGCACCACCTCATTCGCAATACCGCCATTTAATCTTCTATGTGTTTTCGAGCAACAAATTGAATGTGAACCAAACCAAAAAGACATGCAACGTCTCACCCACCCCTTTAGAGCTCGAATATAAATGGTGTCAACAAGATAGCTGTACAGATGTTTTGTCTAAAATCGCTCTGCAGAGTTACCAGACAATGCTCTGTTCAAGGTTTTGGTTATGCTCTGTTCAAGGTTAGGATGATGCTTATAATCAATGTTTTTTGAATCATGCAAAGCAGTGCATTATCTTATTAGATAGTGGCACCTCTAGAATCAGACTATAAAACCAAGGTTATGTAACCGATGAAGTTTTAGGCTGCAATCGCTGACTGAAGATGAAATTCGATATTGACGAGTTAAGATAATGAATAAAATTATGAAGCAACGTGGAGCTCTAAAGCAGACTCTTCTGATAGACCAGATTTTTACGATCTGGAAAGATGAAGATAGAAGCATAGAAAATGATCAAATTTTGAAGTCCATTCTCCATTGCAATCTGAAATGGCCAATTAAATGTCTAATTTGCCTAAGAAGAAAAGAATTGCTTTGTGGAAAGCTAGCAGTTTTCTATAGGCTACACCTTCTTAAGGGTTAAATAAAAAAGCTCGTAATCACTTTGACAGGAATGCTTTAAGGAAAACCGTGCATTAGGAAGCTCATTAAAACTTAAAGTCACCTGTGTGGTCTAAGTCGCTTTATATGTCTATAGAGCGAGGCTAGAGATACAAGGTTCTATGAGTAATATGGAAACCTACTGTAGCAAAACCTTATTAGCGAATGTGGCTAAAAATTATAGGCAAAAAATTATTGTGGGAAACTATCATTGAGAGCAGCCACTACATTCCTATCATAAATGAGAACGGTATAAAATTCACGTATGAGTCTTCAGAAAGCTGACCTAACATCTGCTGAGTGTATTAAAGAGAATATGATGCTTAGATAGATGCTGACACAGAACATTCAAGGTATATGAAAATTTAAGGTTTTACTCGAGGTTGTTGACCATACTCGACCCCTCAGAGTGGGTTACACCTTATACCATCCCTAATTGTAATCATTAATGTTTGTAATGGAGGTGCATCTCATGCCCATAGTGGTATGGTTTGGATCATATATGTATTCAGAATTTCAGATATACAACTCAACATGCTATATCCTATTTCTATACTTCCAAGTGATTCAGCTTTAGAATCAGAAAATGCTGATATTTCTATATTTCCAATTGAAGCTTTAGAATAAGAGAATGCTGATATTTTTAGGCATCCTTGCAAGGAGAACAATGTAGGTGTACTACTTATTTGCAGAGGCTAAAATAGAATTGAAGTAATTAGATTTTGAACATTAGAGACTGTTGAGTCGAAGCTGCTTGTTTCAAACTCCATGATAATATCATTTGAGATGCACGCTGCAGCTCCATTCAGCTGAAGGATTCCTAGTTGTTAAAATATTCAAATGAAATCCTCAATGCTTTGATACCACGGATAGGATTGATACTTTTTGGAAATATTTTGTCTGCTTTTTATTCCTGAAGCTGCTGTGTTCCAGGATGCTAATTTGGCAATGAGCAGGTGCGACGGAACACTCAAACGGTGACCATGCAAGGGATTTGCCTATCATGAATGGCATTCGAGAAGATATTAAGTCAGTCCTGGCAATTGAACCTGGCAGTGCTATATACAGTGAAGCTCTTCTGGCTCTAGCAATCAGATTGCGGACTTTTAAGGTTAGAGGAAAACTCCAGGATATAAACTCATGCTCTTTCATACATTGTTGGTGACGATTACTCGTAGAATTGACTTACACTGTTGCTAAGGACTTGATGCTAGTTAAATTGCTGAACAAAGTTTCTTTTTCATCAGGCATACGCTACAAACCATTTTCAAGAAGAAGAAATGCAGCTTTTACCATTGCTGGAAATTGCAGGCTTGGGAAGCAAGCAGCAGGCAAATTTGATTTGTAGGTGCATGACTGTAATGGAGGCATCGCATACTCATTTGCTGCCTTACCTACTTTTGGGCCTGCAAGCACATGAAATTCATGAATATATAAGTACTCTGCAGAAATGCTTTGAGAATGATAAAAAGTCAACCTTTTTGATGAGGATGGTTCAGTCCCTTAGGGATGCGGATGAGGATTTTGAACATGTATGGAAAGTTGTCGAAGAGAGAATCCCGGCACTTGCAATTAGTTGGTCTACTTCTCTTGAGAATTGACTACATCTGTTGATTGCACATGAAGAGGGATGCTTTGCTCCTGGACACTGTTATGGGTCATTGAGCAACAACTACTTGCTCCAATCCAGAATCCAATCGTCCATGTGCCCGTACCGCTCACCATCGTCACCCCAAGTGGCTCTCTTAATCTAATGCTCTCAGTCATTTGATCCTGTTGCTAAAAGATATATAGTGGCAAAAAGGTACTTAAACAAGCCTGGCGTTTTAAGTTGCCCTGGCCCAGGAGTTTCATGTTTACACATTCTTTAAATGAAGTTTGATTATCACCCTTGATGCGTGTGCCAGTTTCAAGCTATCATCCAACCTGTTGTTGGAGTAGAAGAATTCTCTTTAATGCAAAACTATTTGACTATATTATGGTTATCATCGACATTTGCAAGCTAACATCCAACTAGGAGTAAAAGAATCCAATAGAATCCATTATATAGAAAAAGGACTTCTAATATGCTCTTTGAATTTATAGTTTGCTTCATACATATGTGACTAGCGTTTACTTGAGTGAGCTTTGATTACAACTATCTTGTCTAAACGCTTTGAAGTTCAGCAAGAATTTCAGTCCTAGGAATGCGGATTTTATTTTCCTTCTGCTTCGCATTACTCTTCATTTCTTTCCCGCTAGGCTTAAATGTCTCAGTCTTCGGTCTTCTTTTGAGTCTCGGAGAAGTCCTCGACATTGATGATTATTTTGAATCTCTTTTTTCTCCTCATATCAGTGCATGCATCCTTTGGAAGTTAACCGATGTTTTTCTCCTTCCCTCCTTAGTATCTTTGGCGGCGAGGTTTATCTTGAGCACTCTTCCGTTGTACTGCAAATCTTGTTTCAACCTCTCTCTTTGCTCTTGTTTGAATGTTGTTGGTATCCCTTCTTTTCCGACTTTTCAGAAGGTAGTCCACAAGAAAAAATCTCTTCGTTCAGCACTTGTGGTCTTGACTAAATCCTATGTGGGTTTTGGTCTCCCTTTCTAAGGCAGTACTGCAGCACTAGCTGGATGGAGAGCTCTTCCAATGATGATACTTCTCGTCCCAGCTCTCACTATAGGAGCTTTTATTAGCTATGCACTCCGAGACGACCCTAGCGAGAAATTGATCAAGAACACTTTATTGAGCTTTTGCCTTCAAAAGTACAAGAAGACAAAGATGTGGTATTTCCTACAGTGGCTTTTGAGATTAATCCAGCTACCATGCTTTGTGACTTAGAAGACATGCATCAACCCACGAAGATAGCGGTTTCTATGGAAGAGAGAACAAAGAAGCATAAACTAAACAACTCGGAGGCACAGATTGCGGATCTGCCTACTTTATCCAGTTTTGTTCGGTCGTCCCTGGTCAGGAGCTCACCTGAGTTTGGATTCCAGATAGCAGAAGACTCTAAACTGTCCATTGGCTATGCAAATTGCAAAGGTTAGGCTCTAGTTTCAGAGCCAGCGTCTGGAGAGCCATTTATTTCTGCTAGCTCAGAACTCAGAACGATAGGAGACGATCCAAAACTTGATCTGAATGTCGCAGTTTCCTTGACAAAAAATGCGACTGACGCCATCTGTCCACAGACAACACCTCAGCAATGCATTGTTTCCTATTGAAGCAACAAACTACGATGTACTTCATAAGGTTCTTACTACCGCTACTTTGTTGTCCAACAACGAAGGAACCCCAAGTTCCTCTGACTGCTACGTTGTGGTTCCAGAGCCTCCTTTAATTTTTGTTTTGTCTAGCCTCAAAACGACGAGATAAACTTGCATACACTTCAACGACAAAGAGGTATGACTCTAACAAAGACAAAACTCCTCGTCCCACACGGGATAACTCCTGACTTTTTTTTGGCTCATTGAAATGTTCTAGGTCCCTCTTCCTCTTGGCCACTCGGTCCCTCTTCCTCTTGGCGACTCACTCTGAGATCTCCTCTGTCACCTTTCCTTCTTCCTTCTCCCAAGGTCTTATTAAAACTCATTCCTAAAATTGTGTCCCCCTCCAATATCTTTGACTATTGATCTCTTAATATGCTTAACACCTCTTATAAGGTCATCGCGAAAGCAATTTCTAGAAGAATTGCTCCTTTTCTCCCTACTCACCTCTCCAAGTGTTAATCTTGATTATGAATTATGCTATCACTCTCATGGGAATGAATCTCCACTTTCCTTGATGCTTGATTGAGCTTGGATATAGGTTTGAAGGTGAATAGAAAATACCCACTACAATTTTGGCATCGTTGTCGGGGGAGCCAATTTTTCATTTTTAGCATGTTTATGATCCATGCTTGGATATTAGCTTGCATTCATCTTAATATGTTTTGGCATAATAGTGTTAAAATTGCATTTTTGGGTTAATTTGGGAGAGATTTGCTTGATTTGTGTGGATTTTTTTGCTTGAAATTTGTTTTGATTGTTGAGCAGGGAAAGCCAAACAGATTACCATTCCTAAGATCCATTTGTCTCCTAACAGTATCACTCTTGATCCTTCGTTTGAACCTTCACTGATTTGTCTGAGGTTTTCAGATATAGCAATCCATCATTTTTGAGTTAGATCCATCAGGATTATCCAAAAAGTTTATTTTGATCCTCGCCAATTTGCAAAAAAGTCAAAAAGAACCTTCGCCAGTTCTACTCATCATCAATATCAGATACACCTACTGTCAATCAGACGAAGGTTAGTTTATCCAAATTTGTCAGAAACAGCCAGATAAGTGATTTTTTTTTCGAAATAATAGTGAAAGAACCCTCTCTGATTCAACCTTCGCCAGCACTATTTTTGAGTTCTGATCTGTCAGATAAAGGTCAAGCACCATTATACATCATTACAACATGCAATGGATGATGCAATACGTGAAGAGGATGAAGATTCAAATGATGAAGCAAATGTTGGCATGCTACCATATACAGCCATCCAAACGACTACAACATCCACAACTATTGCATCTACGAACATCAATGCAACAATCGAGTTGATGATGAATGAGTTCGAGAAACTTGGTCAAAAGCAGCAGATGCAGCTATAAAAGATACAGTCACAATTCGATGCAAAGTTGAAAGCACTGGAAGAGCAGAATTCCAAGATTGATAAAGCAAGTGATAAGATGGCTAAAACATTCCCTAGTAGAGAAAATGCTTGGTGTGCTGGAAATCACCCCATAAATGAGTGTCCAACGATGAAATGGCATATGACGGATACTTATTGTCATATATGCAATTCTTCTGGACACGAGACACTTTTTGTTCATTTAATCCTCGGGCTATTCAACAAGGATATGCTAAATTCCAATTTAGAGATAATAAAAAGGGACATGATAGAAAGGCCCATGGCTTTGGATTTTCAGAACGATTAGCTTTGCCAGCTCCTCCAGTACAACATGTTCCTTCTATGAATATGATGAAACTAGAACCTTCGATTGGTAATGACTAGTGGAATTACAATACTAAATGAGATATTGGTTTTTTCGAGCAATACGATATCTATGTTGCTGCACAACAACAACAGTCTAGATAGTGGGCTAGAGCACCACTTGGATGCTTTGGATGTGGAGAAAACCACAGAATTGCCAAATGTCCGAATAAAGGGAACTTTACTCCATTTTGGCAGAAATGCGGTTATGGACATTGTTAAAAGAACTGTCCAGCAAGACCAAAACCATCGCCAGTAACTGCGTCTTTGAATATGATTACAACTAAGCAAAGGCCATCAGTCACTCTGAGAAGAAGAAATACCACAACATGAGGCAATGGATCAAAGACTTACAAGAAGAGGAGGTATTGGAAGCCGCCAAAGCTGTAGCAAAGATTCATTCTTTACATGTGCCGCCATCGGATTCACATAATCCACGAACGGATGTTAACACTCAGTTGCACCATCACGAAGAACCCTTCAAGATGACAGAAGAACCTGAAGCATCACAAACAGAACTGATTGTGAATATTCTATCTAGCAACATAGATATTACATTGGAATAATTTCCAAAATTGGTGCCTCAAGCGAAAGAAGTGTTGGGATAAAGGGGTGCGAGAAACAAAAACAGCTCGAAAAGAAGCAAACTCGAAACTTGAAAAAGAAATGAACTCGAATGGAAAGTGTTCGTGCGCAACGGAATAAGCTGTCTCACTCTTTCCTTAAGCATGATTATGCCTATCAGACACGAGCAGAACATTAGTGATAGAAATCACATTTGAGCTGATTACGTAGCCAAACATTAAGTATCAAAACATCAGAATGATAATATGTCGAGAACAGCTAGACAAATTATTAGTTGCGAATTATTCACAAAGGGATAGGCTGAGCTAGACTGATAATCAGTCGCGAATTAGTCGTGAATAGCTAGACTAATAATAATTCGCTAAGAGTAGACTACCAGATTAAGCAATAAGAAAGTCAGACATAATGTAGAAAAGCATTGCAAAATTGACACAAATGAACGCAGAACAAACATAGCTGTAATCAGATTAAGTATAGCGAAATATACAGGTCAATTATGCAGGTGAGCACAAGACAATAGCGGACGAAACCGTGTGCTTCACACAACTAATCACACAATTTGTAAAAGGTGATAAACCTATTACTGACAATACATCTGGAAGAAAAAATCGATGCACAAAAGCATCTACTTCGTCTATCTTTGATACGCTTCTGATGCTATGTATTGCTTCATACACTTGATGCTTGTTTCTCACTAATGAATATGCAGATGATATTCAATATATATACATAATTTAACAAGTGTGCAGATGAAGAAAGTACAAAGTGGATGTGTTGTCTGTGGGAGATCGTGGGTGGCTGATGTCATTGTCAAATCTGTTTGCACAGTGCATGGGATGAGCGTGAGAAGGCCGCGATTTCAGCCTTCGCTGAAATGAACGTTGATGAAAATGCAAAAATTGCGACACTCTAACAAATGCCTTAAAAAATAATTTATAGGGTACCTTCGCGTTTCTATAAGGGCACCTTTGGCATTTGTAGGTCAGTGTCATCTTTTTGGCCTGTTACAAATCATGTGTAAAAACACAGTGTCGCGTTTTTCGCCTTTTTCGCTTGTGAAAATTTACTTGTATTTATGCAGACAGTCGTGTTTTATTCGTCTGTCTTATTTTACATGTAAATATGCAAACTGTGCGACAACATGAGTAAAATATAGCAGCATGAATGGAGGCAGATTAACATAGGATTTAGGAGAGTAAAAGAGATAAATCCAACACCCCCGCCTTAATCTGGATCCGTGAATGCCTTGATTTTCAGACCAAGCAATGCACAAAAGAGCGATAGAGGTTTGCTTACAACTGTTCCATGAGATAGGACCGTTGTTGAAGAAGAATGCAAATCCATATGTGGACTTACGATTGTCTACATCTCCTCCCCATCTTGCATTTGAATATCCACTGAGCTGATGAAGATTGTCATTGCTGACTTCTCCATAGCAAATGCACTGGTCCATGGTAGCTTGAATACACCTCATGACTCTTATGAGAGCCTTCCAATGGGGATTAGCCATATATCGGCTGAGTGAGCTTACTGCAAAAGAGATGTCAGGTCTTGTACAGACCATTGCGTATTTGAGAGATCCAAGTATCGATCGATAAGGATACTCTCTCATCTGCTCCTCTTCCTACTTGGTCTAGGGACATTGGTCCTTTGACAAACGCATGCTTGGATCCATCCTAACTTACAATTCATTAGATTGTATCTATCAAGAACATTGTGAAGATACCTTTGTTGAGTGATATAGATCAGTCGTCTTGCTCTATCTTTGTGGATCTGTATGCCCAAACAGAAGTGAGCTTCGCCCAGATCAGTCATGTCGAACTCAAAAAACAACATTCGCTTAAAATCCTTGACCAAATTGGTATTGTTGCTGAAAAGCAACGTATCATCCACGTATAAAGTGATGATAATGAAGGATTGTTGCACCGACTTGGAATAGACGTTGCAATCAGCAATGCTTGGTTGGAAACCTTGTTTGATAAGGAATGTGTTGATCCTCTGAAACCAAGCTCTGGCAGACTGTTTCAAGCCGTAGAGTGCTTTATGGAGTTTACAGACATGATTCTTCATACCTTCCAGAGTGTATCTTTTGGGCTGGATCATGTAGATGTCTTCTTGTATAACTCCATTCAGATAAGCTGTTTGCACATCAAGTTGATGCACCTCGAGGTCGGCAGCTACAACATATGACAAGAGGGCTCGGATCGATGAATGCTTGACTACTGGACTGAAAGTCTCACTGTAGTTGACGTTGGGGATCTGAGTGAATCCTCATGCTACCAGTCTTGCCTTCCTTCAATCAATTGCTCCATTGGCATTGTACTTCTTCTTAAAGATCAATTTCCAATCAATGATATTACAGCCAATAGGAGCTTCGACTAGTGGCCACGTCTGGTTTTTGATCAGAGAGAAATATTCTCTGTCCATAGCTTTTCTCCAGAGATCAGAGTCTGGTTGGCTGAGTGTCTCTTCGATGTTGTCGGTCCTCTCAAACAAAAAAAAGAAGGGACACAATTGGCACAAAGCGAAAACAGACTAAGATTAATAAATAAATGAGGGTCACTCTATTCTAGACTATTCCGAGACCTTCAGCCCAGCTGTCAAGCATGCTTCAATCTGTTTGCTACTCTCCTTTGCAGCCACAACAAATTTTGAAGTCCATCAAATGGATGTCCAAACTACTTTCTACAATGGGACCATTGAAGAGGAAATTTTTATGTCACAACTAGAAGGATACGAGCTAAGGGATAAGCAACACCTTGTGTGCAAAATTCACAAGGCACTCTATGGGCTGAAATAGTCACCCAAAGCCTGGTTCTAGAAAACAAATGTATTTCTTATTGAGAATGGTTTTATTCCAAACTCAGCAGACTCTAATGTCTACTTCAAGTTTGTATTGAATTTCTTCATCATCATCACTCTTTATGTAGATGATACAATATTATTCAATAACAATCTGAATTTGATGAAGGAAATGAAGTGCATGTTGGCCAAGGAGTACAAAATGACTGATATGGGTCCAACCCACTATTGTCCCAAAATCAAAATTTTCAGAATTTGATCCAGCATATTGATTTTCATCAGTTAGAAAAGATACCTCACCAACGTGCTAGAAAAGTGTGGAATGGCCAACTACAAACCTAGTCTCTTTCCACTCGACTCTGGACTGAAGCTGTCAAAGGAACAATCTCCTCAAACTAAGACAAAAAAGGAGGAGATGAAGCAATATCTGTTTCACTCCATCATCGGCTCACTGATGTATAAAATGATCTGCACTCAACCTGACATTGCATATTCGATTAGTTCACTCAGCCAGTTCCTATCAAATCCAGGTCTAACCCATTAGAAAGCACTCACAAAAGTCATGAAGTACATCCAGGCAACCAAACATCTTAGCATCAGTTATGGAGGCAGCCAACCTACCAACATACTTGAAGGATTCGTAGATGCAGATTGGAAGGAGATATTGATACTAGAAGGTCTACCTCTAGATTTGTATATTTATACTATCAAGGTCCAATTTTTTGGAACAACCGAAAGCAAACCTTAGTAGCATTGTCATCAACCGAATTAGAATACATTGCTGCCACGAATGCTACCAAGGAGACAATTTGGCTGAGACACTTGCTAGCAGAAATCGACCTTGCACAGTCACATCCAATGACCCTCTTTTAAGACAGAAAGAGCAAAGCAAGGAGGTATCCTTAGTCTACTGTAGGACAAAATCAATGGCAGTAGATTACTTCACAAAGGCTCTATCAAAGGAGCACCATCTCAGATTCAACGACATGTTGAATCTAAAAATAAAAAAATTTCAGGATTCGCATTATGGGGAAGTGTTGGAATTCGATGCTTAGTCTCAAATCCATTCAATAATGCTCATCTTGAAAAACCAAAAACAAAAGACTTGAATTTCTGAATAGAGGATCGAAAAATTCAGGATCAAATTTTCTAGAATTTCAAGAGGTACCACAATGGGTGGTGGAGGATTGGGAGATGTGAGGGGCTAAAAGAAGTTTGGGTGGAAGTCTATTCAATGCCCAAGTCAATAGGCAGAAATGTCTGAAATCATTTAATAATGTCCTGCCTATCAGAGGACACTCAGGAAGGTCTCTCTCGAATCGTATTCACATGCATTCAAAACCAAACATGCAAATCAAGGTGCTCAACAAATGATCAGACTGTAACTCAATTAAACACCAATTAAATTCTACTTCTAATGTTGCAAAATTGAAAGGAACAGATGAATGCAAATTGAAAACTAATCTAAGCACACCGCAAAGTTGAACTAGACAACATTTTGAAAGTCCAAAAATCAAGAAACACACATTTCTTGATTCTTGAACATCCAAGAACATCAAGAAAAGAGATGTCAATAGATTTACAAGAATTAAATCACAATCCCATTCTAAATGGTTTACCACAATGCGAATTTCTACTTTAATCCACAAAGCAAGAAAGCTAATCCACACTACTCTATTCCACAACTAATCCACAACCACACACAAGGAATGGAAGCTAATGTGTTGTAGGACCCACCACAACCCATGTTGAATGATATTGCTCCACTTCCGCATTGGCATCTTTGATCGTCACTTGGAAAAGCGTAGATCCTCGTTCGCTTGCATAAAACCAAGTGCTTATTGTTGCCGATTTTTACCACAAAAATTGCTTTTCTCAAATTGTCACAATTTAACCAAAATGTCCTATTGCCGCAAATGGTTGCTATCTTCAAAATTGGAGAGCTCCCAACAACTTCACAACCTTGCATGCTTGAATGTCTCCCTTGTGTCTCTTTTTTCTTCTTTTTCTTGTTACTTGTATCTGCCATGGATGGTTTCACTTCTGGTTTCTTTGCAGGTACTAATTTTCTAGGAGGTCCTGCCAGATATTCGTCAATTGTCTTGGCACTCTTTGTGTCCTCCATTTTGCTTTTGGGTGTTTTCGCAGTTCTTCTCCCAATCAAAGTCCCAGTCTTATCGAGACTCTTTCTCGACGAGAAGAGGAGAACCTTCGATTGGTAGGTTGCGCAAACCTTGGGTTATCAGTCTCCAAAGGGGGTGGACTCATCATCAAATTGGTGGTAAAAATAGATTTGGCCGGATGGGCTGGTGACGGTAGGAAAACATGATGAAGGGTTTGGTGGGAGGGTGAAGGAATTGACAATACTATCGTTGTAGCCTTAGAACTTTGTAGTGTCGAGCTTTGGCCATTACTTGCTTGGTGAGGAGCTCACTTTGTCCTATAGGCTCACTGTCATCTTCATCTTTTCCTTTTCTACAGCTCCTTCTTCCTTTGATCCATTACTTTTGGATCTCTTCAGGCTTCATAGGAGGGGATTTAGCTATCATTGCTCTAGAGAGTTTATTTTGATCGAGATCGATATGACTCATCTATTGCTTAAGTTGATCTTGTAGATCTTCCTTTCCTCCTCTTTATTTTTTCTTGCTGCTTTATTTAATCTCTTTTCTTTTTTTGGATGACCAACCATTGTAGGTAGTAGTTGGTCTCTGCAAGACACTTGCAATGATCTCTTAGCTACTTTGGTAAGGTTATCAAGGTTTGAAAGGACTGGAAATTGCTCAGATGAATAGTGGAACATGTCGAAAATCAGTGGGAATGATAGCGGAAGCTTTCTGTAGGATCAGAAGTGCCACAATTAGCAGCAGAAGTATTCAAGATGAATGATTCAGATAAGCGCAAATGAGCAATACAGTAGCGAGACAAAATTGCACTCTGATTAATATCAACAATGAGTATAATTGCTTGAAGTGATAACTTCAGCTTAATAGTTGAGCATGATAATGTTGGCAACAAGAAAAAAATTCTTCTGATTGAGAAGATCAATTAGTGATTAACTATTAGTTTGTCTTGGCTGATCTATATTACAAAATATCTACTTGCTAAATATCTAAATGTTAAATATCTATTTTAGCATTAAATGCTATTTGCTATTTACTACGACCGCCTTATAACAATAAATGTATGTACTATAGTAGGTGAACTGCCATAAAGTCTTCTGATAGTTTATTTGGATCGATTTTTCCCTGATGGAAAAAAGTCGATAAAGTCGGTTGATGATGAATTTGATTAATGACAAAGTTGGTTGTGTCGACGAAGTCAATTGATGGAGTCAGTTTTGAAATGTCGATGTCGAGTAAATCGAGTACTTCGATATCGAGCAAGTCAAGTCTTGAACATATGTATATACATGAGAAGTTGAAGTTTGATGAAGTCAAACTTCGATTGTCGTTGGAGTCAAATACTTGACAGGTTTCTAAGATGCTCATTATTGAATGGATTTGAGAATGAGCATCGAAATTCAACACTCCTCCTTAATGTGGATCCTGAAAACTTTTTATTTTTAGATTCAAACATGTCGTTAAATCTGAGATGGTGCTCCTTTGATAGAGCCTTTGTGAGTAATCTGCCACCATAAGATCTGTCCTACAGTAAAATAATGACACTTCTTTGCCTGCATTTTTTTCTAAGGTAGTGATACCTGATTTTGATATGTTTGCTTTGGGAATGAAATCTCAGATTTAGAGATAGTTCTAATGTGCTTTGATTGTCATAGTAAATAGTCATTGGATGTGACTAAGCAAGGTCAATATCTACAAGCAGGTGCCTCAGCCAAATTGCCTCTTTGGTAGCATTCGTGGCAGCTATGTATCATGATTCGGTTGATGATTATGCTACTGAGGTCTACTTTTGGTTGTTCCAAGAGATTGGATTCTGATTGTATAAAAATACAAATCCAGAAGTTGATATCTCCAGTCCCAATCCGCATCTGTGTATCCTTTGAGAATGTTGGTAGGTTGGTTGTCTCCATAACAGATGTTGAGATGTTTGGTTGATTGGATGTACTTCATGACCTTCATGAGCGCTTTCCAATGGGTTAGACCTGGATTTTGATAGGAACTGGTTGAGTGAACTGATCGAGTATGTAAGGTCTGGCCGTGTGTAAAGCATTGCATACATCAGTGAGCCGATGATGGAGTGAAATGGATATTGCTTCATTTTTTCCTTTTCTACCTCTGTTTAAGGAGATTGTTCCTTTGAAAGATTTTAGACCATGGTCGAGTGAAAAGTGAATCGGTTACAGTTGGCCATTCCATACTTTTTCAGCACATTGGAGAGATATCTTTGTTGATTGATAAAAATCAGTTTTGTTGGGTCGAATTCAGAAATTTCGATTATGAAACAATAATGAGTTGGATCCATATCAGTCATTTTGTACTCCTGGGCCAGCATGCATTGCGTATCCATCATTAGATTCAGATTGTTACTAAATAGTATCGTATCATCTACATAAAGAGTAATGATGATGAAGAAACCTGATACAGACTTGAAGTAGACACTCGAGTCTATCGAGTTTGGAATAAAACCATTTTCGATTAAAAATGCATTAATTTTCTAGAACCATTAGAGGAGTTATAAATCCAAAAAAGACCCTTTGTAAAGATTATTTTTATATTTTTTTTTTCTCAATTTTCTCTTACACATGGACCAATCAAAACACTCAAATTTGAAATCTACGTAACGTAACTTTTTGAGTCCACATTTTGATTCCACACTAAAAATGGCATTACTTTTTAGTGGTAAGTCCAAATTTAGCGAAGTCTGGTGCATTGGAAAGCGCTCAACAAGAGCTTTCCAATGATATGTTAGATGATATACTTTTGAGCTACGATTAAAAACTTATGGCAAGTCAAAAGTATTAGTGCTATATTATTTTAATAATATAAACTACATCTTGCACGAATTCTTAAAGGGTCTTTTTGGAGCTCAAAACTCCTCTAATGCAAGCTCTAGGTGAATGTTTTAGCCCATACAGAGCCTTGTGAATTCTGCCCACAAGGTGCTGCTCGCCTTTTAATTCATATCCTTTTGGCTGTGACATATAGATTTTCTCTTCGATAGTTCCATTGAGGAAAGCTGTCCGGACATCCATTTGATGGACTTCGAGATCTACTGCAACTGCAAAGGAGAGTAAGCATAAGCCTCTACTCGAGTTAGAGAGAGAAAGAGAGAGCAATATTCAAGCAAATGATAGTGTAGTTCCAAAATAACATGGAATAGCTTCAAAGCTTGGTTCTTCATAAAAAATTATGAGAGTGTCTACACATATTTATGGAGTTTGAGGTAGCGGGGCCACGCCCATTTACATTTACTTTACTTTATGCATAGGCAGGCCTTGGGCCCTTTTTTATTCATTATTGACACTTAGACTTTATGGTTGACCTTGGGCTTTATTATTCATTATTTGGACATTTGGACATATTACTGGAGAGTGGGGCCTTCTTGGAGGGCGCACTATTATCTCTCCCAGTTGGGCCCTTGCCACTGGAAGCTTCCTTTAGGCTATAAGTAGGAAATCTATGTCATTTGTTATTCAGCTGATGATATTGATCTCTCTCTTTAGTCTTCTTAATATCTCTTTCCTACTTTCTAGGATTAAGTCTTGCTTATGTGATGCTTTCATAGCTTAGATCTACATCAATTGTGGTTTTATTCGTAACTTGTATTATAGCACTTTCCTGATTGCTGAATTTCAGATTTGATTTTATGATTGGATGCCTATTTTTCTTGCTGGTTTTTTTTTTCTCTCTTTGCTAAAGGCTTTCATCTCTTTGCTTCAGCAACATTCAGCACAATTTGGAAGAGAATCAGCACCGATCAGAGCATTTTCCTTGGTGGGGCTTTAGAGGACAGTTAGCAGAAGTACTTTTGCTAACTTTGGCAGCCAGATTTTTTTTTTTTTGGCAGATTATTTCTGGCGCCTAAGTCCAACTTGTTTGCAGGCTGTCCAATTTCCTCATCTCTTTCATCCGTTTCTCCTTCCATTTTCAGCCCTCTCTTCACTTTTGTTTGTAGGCTGTCCATCCCCTTCATACTTGTCACTTTCATCCAGTTTTGTCTCCGTTTGTAGCCATTTTATCATATATGATCTCATGAATTGCAAGTTAGCTCACATGCCAATAGACACAGGACTTGAATTATTGAAGGGCCTGTGTCCTCAAACAAAAAAAGAGGAGGAGTAGATGTGTGAGTACCCATATCATTCAATAATAGGTTCTCTTATGTATGCGATGATTTGTGCTAGACTAGAAATAGCTTTTGCAGTCAATTCCTTAAGTCAGTATATGGCTAATCTTGGTATTAGACATTGGAAAACTCTTACAAGAGTTATGAGATACATTCAAGCTACTATGGATCAATGCATATTTTATGGAACAATCTCTTGGAGGTAATCTTCACTCCGGAAGTGGGTTGTGGTGGTGTGGTGCGTTGTCTGATGGCATGAGGGCTAGACAAAGATGGGGCTGCACCACGCATGCGTTTGATGGCTGTTGTGTCAGTAACTGCTGGTTGGGTGGAGGTGGATGCAACAGAAGGAGGATATAAGTTAGTGTGTGGAACAGTGGCAGAAAGAACAATGGAGCAATTAAACTCGTGAACCTTCTCTTCGGGAAGCGCACATGCAAAGTTACACAATAGTGGTTCTATTGTGATGCGGCCGCATGTGTTAGGCTTGATAGCGATGGAGAGCTCATGCACAAGGAAGGTATGCCAATTGTATGGCACCGCCGAGGGGCTCGGAAATTCTATGAAAGATTTCACAATTTGGCTTAGCAGCGTGGACTGTATGTGGTCCTTGCGGAAAGTGTTAGAAATCAATGATAAACTTCATTGTTGCACTTCTTAGTTACTGTTCTCGATGTACTTTATTATTGACAACTATTACCAGTTGTAACTAGTCGTAGGCTAGTCTAGTAGTCTACTCCTAAGTTTTTTTTTCTCTCTCTCTATCAGGGTTCCGGGTTTATATGTACATTTAATATTCAGTATGAAGTTAGTGTGATTGAGTGATATTGTGCGTTCTTCTTCCGCCTCCCATACTTGGTGATTGCTTATAGTGAATGCTTGATGTTGCATGTCTGATTCTTGACATGGTATCAGAGCTACGATAGTCCTGCGTGTCTAATCAGTGGATACAACTTGTCACAGGCTCCGCAACGAAGGGAGAAAGTCCTCTACAAGAGGTGAAAGCTTGGAGAGACCAAAAAAAATGGCTGGAAGAAATATTTCTTGGTGTATTTTGCATTTTTTGGAGCTCACAGTTATTAGTGGGGAACGAAGACACAGTCCCGGAGGTATCGGAAAGGCTAGGGCAGCATCAGACAGATTGAAAATCTGTTGAGTAGGAAAAGTTTTACAATATTTTTTTTTAGTCTTTGTGAAAAGTGTCATTTGTCAGAGAGTTGTGCCAAGAAATCTCTCATTTGTTTGTTTGGAGTACTGCAAATCACACCAGATAGTGTCTAGTACTAGCATTCAGAGCTTTGAGGCTTCATACCTTTCACATTACTGATATTTGTCTGTTTGAACGATCACTCATTTCAAAATCTTTTCAAAGAGGAGGCGGCGTAGCCGCTGTGAAAGATTTTAGATCGCTATGATCCAATCTACTTGAATGATCTTTGGTTATAAAGAGAAATACACTACCAATCTCACCAATGTAGAAAAATTAGCATCTACACACAAATTGAGATGCAAACACTAATATAACTTGATGAAACTTGAATGAAATGATCGAGTACTATTGTTGTCCGTACAAAACCAGCAAGCTACTGTATTTCACACGTGTGGATCCAAAAATAGCAATAAATGATCATTTTACACATAGAATTGCAAGCAATCACCAAGATAGTGCACCAATGGATAGTAGAACCCAAGAGAACCATGTATAAGCATGAAATGAGATAGAGAAGAGAGAAGATAGCTCTCTCCACGAGTTACATCCTTTTATAGCATGTCCAAACCCTATTTGGCCACTTGGCTTTCCCACCAAAATGCTAACCCTACTAATTTTGGGTCTAGATTCAATGTACCCAATTATTCAAATTTGAATCTATTCAAACTTGCATTCTAACTTTCCCACACTTTCAAAAAGTGTTTATTCAAATGAAATTTAGACTATTGAACTTTGAAAAGTCTGGTGAAGATATCAGCTACACATTCCCTTGAATACACATGTTGAAGATCCACCTCCTTTGCAATGACTTGCTCCCTCACAAAGCGCTATTGTATCTCAGTATGCTTGCTCCTAGCATGAAAGATAGGATTTGATGCCATTCTTTGGGCTGATTGATTATCACAAATAATGATTGGGCACTCTGAAAAATCCAGCAAGTGAAGATCCTTGATCATCCTCTTGATCCATATCATCTCCTTTTTGTGCAATGTGTAAGAGCTTTCTTTGTACTTGGCCTCACTAGATGACAATGAGATAGTGGCTCATTTCTTTGACATCCATGATATAGCTCCATCACCTATGAAAATACAATAAGCACTAATGGATTTCCTATCCATCACATCTCCAACATAGTCCGAATCTGAAAATCCAAAAAGATAAGATGATGATCCCTCATACAATATGCCAAAATCTCGAGTTCCAATGATGTACCTCAAAACTCGTTTTCCTAGCTTCCAATGTTCCTCACTAGGATCTTGCATGGATTGACACAATCTTCCAGCCCAATAGCTTAGATCAGGTCTAGTAATGGTTAGATAGATGAGTGAACCAACTAGCTTCCTATAGAGAGTAATGTCCTTGAAGGATCTTTCATTACCTCTTATAGTTAGCTTTACATGAGACTCCATAGGTGTATCAATAGCTTTTGCATCTACCATATGAAATCTTTCTAGAATAGAATTAACATACTTCTCTTGACAAATAAAAGTAGATTGAGAAGATCTAATGACTTCTATTTCCAAAATGTAATGCAAATTACCAAAATCATGCACCTCAAACTCCTTCTTAAGAGCATTCTTGATATCCTCCACATCTTGATTGTCTCCACCACTCAAGATGATATCATCCACATAGATTAGCAAGATGGTAACATCATTTTCAGCAAACCTATAATAAAGTCAATGATCATACTCACTCATAACAAAGCCTTGAGAGAGTAAAAAAAGTGTTAAGCTTAGCATACCAACTCCTTGGTGCTTGCTTAAGGCCATACAAACTCTCTTGTAGAAGACACACATGATTTGGCTTTGTTGATGAAATGTAGCTCTCGGGTTGCTCCATGTACACTTCCTCCTCAAGATCACCATTCAAGAATGCATTTGAAATGTCCATTTGCCATAGATCCCATCCATAAAGTGTAGCAAGTGAAATGATGACTCAAATGCTTACCATCTTTGCCACAGGTGCAAAGGTCTCATCATAGTCAATCCCTTGTTGTTGAGCATATCCTTTTGCCACTAACCTTGCTTTGTACTTGTTGATAGATCCATCTTGGTTTGTCTTCACCTTGAAGATCCATTTGCATCCAATAGCTTTTTTGTCCTTAAGCAACTCCACCAATCTCCATGTTCCATTCTTCATAAGAGCTTAATACTCAAGATCCATTGCTTGGATCCACTCCTCTTCTTTCCTTGCTTTATCTACACTTGTAGGCTCATCCAAAGAGGTCAGGAAAGCAACATAATTTCTAGAAACTACTTGCTTACCCTTTTGATCATATGTGAGCCTTGAAGGAACTTGTCTTTCTCTTGATGTTCTCCTTGGCTTTTGACTTGATGAAGGTCCATCATCATCACCATCCAAAGTAGGATCCTTCTCATCAACATTAAGAATGTTAGATCCATCCACACTACCATCAATCATGTTTGAAGACACTTTTGGAATGTTCCTGTCATAAAAAATGACATCTCTACCAACAATCACTTTGTTATAGAAGGAATGTAAACCTTGTAGGCTTTACTCACCTCACTATATCCAACAAAAATAACTATTATTGAAGATGGATCCTCCTTGGTCCTATCATCAAGAGTAATGTTGACATAGCATGTGTATTTAAAGGTTCTTAGAAAGTTGACACTCAGCCCTCTCTTGAATAACATCTCAAAAGGTGTCCTTCCATCCAAAATGGCACTCGGCCACCTATTGCACAAGAAATTGGCACACAACAAAGCTTGATCCCAAAATGGTTTGTCAAGATTAGCACTTAACCTCATAGCTTTAGCACTTTCACATAAAGTCCTATTCTTCCTTTTAGCCACTCCATTTTGTTGTGAGGTCCTTGATGTTGTATACTCCCTCTTGATCCCATGCTCATCACAAAAGGCCTTGAACTTGTTAGATATGTACTCACCACCATTGTCACCTCTCAAGCACTTGATCTTTGTGGAAAATTGGTTCTCCCTTGCATTCTTGAGCTTGACAAAGACATCATACACTTCATCCTTGCTGTTTAGTAGATAGATCCAACAAAATCTACTAAAATCATCAATGAATGTTACATACATCTTAGCTTTACTATTGCTAGGTGTAGTAAATCCATGAATATCTGAATGTACAAGTTGAAAAGGCTTTTTAGATCTAGAAATAGATCTAGTATAAGGTAGTCTATGTGACTTAGACAAAGCACAAGACTCATAAACATGCTTGACATCACTTAAGGAACTTGGAATACCAAACATCCTCCAAATGAACATTCCCATTTGTAGAGAGAGAAATAGAAATTGTGCCAATCCCTTTGATTGCACACTCACCATCATTGGCCATGTAGATCACCCTCTTGTCATCTCCATATGCCAACAAAGAAGTGAAGTACTCTTTGTCAAAGGTCATGTGTGAACTTGCTCCACTATCAATCCACCAAGGATCTAGATCTCCATCATTAGCAAGCATACATGAAGACATCACAAAAGCATCATCATTTGCATCTTGAACATCCAAACCATCCTCATCAAGAGTTAGATTACCTTGCTTGTCTCCTCGGTGTCTCTTCTTCTTGTAGCACTCACTTGCAAAGTGTCCTTTGATGCCACAATAGAAGCACTTGAGCTTTGATCTATCCTTCTTTTTGCCACATGAAGAAGCATCCACTTGATCTTGTCTTTAGATCACTTACTTTTGGTTTTGCCCTTGAATTTGCCCTCTGTGAACATAGCATCCTCTTGAAGTGTCGATGTAGATCCACTTCTTGCTTGGAGCCTATATTCCTCATTGATCAAGATCTCCTGAAGATCTATCAAACTTGGCAAAGTCTTTTGAATAGCAATACTTTGAACAATGTCAGCATGAGCATCCAACAAGCCATTAAGAATAACTTGAATAAGCTCTCCTTCCTTAATGCTTTCATCAATGCAAGCCAACTCATCATTCAATGCTTTCATTCTCAAAACAAAAGTAGATTTGCTTTCTTAGAGTCAACACTCTAGAAGTAGACTTGGATTCATAAAGGTTCTTCAATGAATTCCAAGCTTCCAAAGATGATGTGCACTTGCCAACTTCCTTGAGAAGTTCATTGGTAACATTCATCTTTATCATGTGTAGAGCCTTCTTGGCCCTCGTGTCATACCTCATTTGATCTTGTTGTGTTGCTGGTCTCTCCTCCAAACCTACAAGAATATCCAGAACATCATTCATCTCAAGAAGTGACTCCATCCTCACTTTCCACAATGGATAGTTAGTCGAGGTAAGCCTATCATTGGATTCCAACATGACTCCAATTGAGGTTGCCATGTAGCAATGACTTGATCTTCTCTTTCAACCTATTTCAATGCACAAAGCACTCCTTTGAACAACAACAAATGCTTTCAAATGAAATCACCAAGATTTGAAACTATCTCACAAATTCTCTTCTAGCACTTATCAAAGCAAATCAACACATAGAATCATGGAATCTTGATCAACCTATAATCTATCCTCAATCTAAAGAAATCTAACTGGATCTGTTAATCCATTGTATTTGGGTAGATCCAAACGGGATGCTCTTCTAACAATGATTGGATTGACTTTCTGAGGAGCACCTCCAGGAGTAGCCATCTTTACAGATTAAATCAAGTAGACAATGAGCTTGGATCTAGATTTTCAATCAAAACTATCTCGGATCAGATCTGCTAGATCTCTTCCACTTGACAAGAATCAGATTCCTATAATGTGAAAAAGATTCCTAAAATCAACCGATCGATACTTCTCACAATTGAAAAATTCTCAGAATCAAAATCAGACTGTATCAGATTTGACCCAAAATTTGACAGAGACTTGAATCAAAAAATATAATTGGCAAAGATTTCCTAGGCAAAGATTCACTTAGCGAAGGTTCAACAGTGCTATTTTTGAATAAACTCTCTAATCAGGTGTTTCTGACAAACTCTTTGGAAATAACCTTCACCGAACTCTCAGACTCAGAATCTAATATAATTAAAGCTAGGGTAGAACGGGCGAAGGTTTCTGGTACACAAAAACATAGCTTCTATAGTTTAGCGAGGGTAGAAATAAAGATTTTCTATGATCTAAAAAGGATGAATGTTCGTCAAACTCAAAAATAGTGATTTAATATAAATAGAATGATCTGGAAACTCGATGAAGGTTCTGGCGAAGAATCAAGAGCAATACTGGTATTTTTGCAAAAAAAGACTTTTTTGGCAAAAATATGACAATATGACAACTGATTCTCTGAGAAACCTTCTATTTTTGATAGTATTCTTTGTCGACTTGGTAGTAGATAGATCTAAATCACACCTATGCACAGTGAATCGAGCGAAGGTTCTTTTTCTGTATTTTTAGGATTTTGGTGATTTTTTGGTGTTTTTTTTATGCTGCAAACTAAAAAATTGGCATAGTTCCCCAGCAACTTTGCCAATATTGTAGTGGATTTCTTTCCTTGCCTATCCTCAACCCAAGATCTAATCAATCTAGCATCAGGGAGATCAAGTTAGTTGTCACGCGTAGATTCATTCCCATGAGAGCAATAGCATGGGTCAGATTTCAGCATGAACGGAAGATCCACATCTAATTCTACCATCCATTATCCCTAAGCATTAACACTACATCCATTAACACTAAATCCACAATGAAGATAGCCTATTATTTTCTCTCTCTCCCTTTCTCTCTCACAAAAAGTATAAAAACATTCAATCCCTATAACAATTAGATCCAACAATTAGCAAAACACAATAAAAGCATGAGTGATGGAGGAAAAGTGATAGAGAACAAGGACATTCATAAATCCATTTCACAAGAGAATCAATTTGGTTTATTGAAATGAAGATATGTACATGTGTAGGAAACTCGAGTTGGTCCCTTTTTATAATAGAGAGGAAGACCTTGGCATCTGAATCTTATTGGTCCATTTCTGCCTCCCTAATTATTCAAATTTAAAAAAGAGTGAGAACCATCCAAATTGGAGGGAAACCCAACTTTATTCACTAACTTGACATTTAGGCCCTGCAACATTAAAAGTCCCGCAAAAAGGCCTAAAGTCCTTTTATTGAATTTCTAATTATCAAATAACTATGTGATCATCGGGTTGGATTTACACACGCAGGGTGCCAAATCCCTCTCACTTATTAACTAGGGTTAGAGTTGCCTTGGGATCCGCAAACCCTCCAACACTCCTCGACCATGAGGACTCCTTGGAGATCTTCAAGTGAGGGCAACTTGCCCATAATTGCATAGCCTTGCACTAGGTTAGCAAAATTCACACTCAAACCATTCAAGATTAGTTAAACAAGTTCACTTTCCTTAATGGAATCTCCTATGTAAGCAAGCTCCTTATTTAAGTCCTTAACTCTCAACACATATGAATGTTAAGCATAAGCATAGTTCTGGTGTGAGAGATAGCGATAACGGGGAGTGTATGTGACAGACAAACTCCAAACATAACAACAGGTTCAGTAAATCATAAATGAGTTCAATGCTCATTTGATGTAACTACGTGATACTACTCAACATGAACGATTTTGATTTATATGATTTGTGTACACGAACGTGATCATCATTACCATGTGCTATTCACTGTCCAACGCCTACTACAAGCATAGAATGGTTGGTGTAATACCTGTGAAAAAGCCCACTTCTACTCCTTGAGTTAGCGCTTGATTATAGAGGTAAACAACCAAAAGTTTGCAAGCCAGAATTTGCTATTACACAAAAGTAATCACAACAAACTATGAGCATTCATTCTACACCACAAAGCTTAGCATATATCCTCCTTTAACAGCAAGTTACTATTGTACAAGTCACCGATATTATCCTTACCTTTGTTTGTAGTATCGTTCATACGATTACTCTTCCAGGAGCATTCACAACCCTTCTCTTCATCAACAATCATGGTAAGGTAGAGCACCGAGAGGGCTAGAGTAAGGGAGAGAGAGTGAGAGCAAGAGAGCATGAAGAGTGAAGAAGAAGGTTGTGTGATCTCCCTATTCATAGAAACCAGAGAGCACTTAGGTGTACTAAGTGCAGATTACTGTTCACCGTTAAATTGAATGTTCATAATGTGCACAAATCCTGGCCATCAAAGGATTTTCAATTTGTCCACCATTTTTTTAAAAACATTTTTTTTTTTTTTTTTGGTTTGTGGGGTCTTCCACAAGACATTTGAATTTTTTATTTTAAACGACAACTATTGAAATGATAAGACATTAAAAAATAGTTTGACATGTTTCAAGTTTTTTAATTTTTTTGAGGCTAGAGGTATGTGAGAGACCTACTGGGGATTGGCATTTATTCTGTCTTTAAACACATACAAAGGAGTCTAGCATATGTGTGCAAGTTGGTGGGTGGCAAACCCATTGAGACACAAGGAGACTAACGAGATGAAGGGTAGACCACCACGTAGCTAGGCATTCATAGCATCGTCACCATGAAACAAAATTTACCAACTGTTGTTCACCCACAAATAGGGTGAATGGCAAAACGCTTCTCCCCACTTTCCGGGATGAACCCAAGCCCCTTTCACAGTAAGTACCTTGTCAAAACTACTGAGTAGGATGAGATTGACCCTTTTGGGTTGGAACACACTGTATGTTCCATACAGTATGTTCTGGAACATGCTGGATTGGAGCACCTGCTGGCCCCATGTTTCTTCTTTTTAGGGACACATCTTGATATGTGAGCAATCTGTAGAGTTTTTTTTTGTGAAAATCTTGTTGTGTATGTTTATCTAGTCATAATCAAGCTTCTTTGAACTTGTCATTCATCAATATCTATCCCCTCACAAAGTTACTCACTGAGAGCAAGGCCATCATGCAAATATCAGATAGGCTATCAGCTTTTAGCGAAAGCAAAGTATCTAAAAAATTTGTCTACTCTCTAATGCCACCATCCAGGTGATGTTGTAGCCTGCATTGAGAGATTTTAGTTGCAAAAAACTTCTCAATTCCAGGTCTCACAAGACAAAGAAAATGTTCTAAATAAACAAAATGCCAAACGCCACTACTCCCACAACCATAAGACTACTTGATGAAAAAACAATGTCAAGATTTGCAATCCTTACAATTCAAGGTCCACTTTGGACAATTAATTGTGCCTTCACAAAACAAGTCTCATGTAGGTGTGCAAAGCCAAAAGATAAGCCTACAAGTCTCATGCAGGTTCGCAGATGCCAAGCTAACCAACTAAGCCAACCCTTGGATGATATATTTTTGAAGTGACAAAATAATATAATAGGATGCTTTGTACATCAATTGTATGGGATATTAAAAGCATTCAAGCTCTTATAGACAATCTGAAAGATGGAGTTTCTCAAGTTTCACACCAATGTGCAAAAGAAGCTCACTCAAGACATCATCAGAGATAACACCAACTTCACCAAGAAAAATTTGTGTCAATTCCTGTAGCTTAGTCAATGATGGAAGTAATTTAAGCCCATTCATGTGTGCATAGCCCTCCAAAGAGAGAGAGTTCAACTTTGAAGCCAAACCGTCAACAACTTTTTTAACTCCTACTTCTGAAATAAGAGAGCATAGACTGATATCTAGACAAGTCAATTGTGGAGCTGATTTGATCATAGTCGATAGGCCTTTATCAAGCAACTTGTATGCTCCTTTCAAAAACATTGTCCCAAACTAGTAGCGGTGCTTGAGCATATTATTTCAAATTACAATTTTACTTCTAGTTATTTCCATTTTCAAGTGACTAGCTAGGCCAAAGTTGCAAAATGACATTTTTAACAATGTCACAAGACTAACCTCAATAGGAATTTTGGAGCATTATGCAAGGATTTTTGTCAATTCTTGGTCAAACATATAAGAGCAATCGGGAAGTGCAATGGTGGACGGAGCTCCATCCACAAGTGATAAAAATGCAGCAAAATAAACCCATTTGTTCCTAGAAATGATGGAGAAAGCACCTACTTATGATCCAAACAAGATCTAGAAGCTAGATTACTAATCAATGAATTGATTCTTAGCTTATCTTAGCTTGAACTCCATGAATTAGATCCAAAACTCTTCACACGTGTGAAAGTTGCTGCCTATGTACTATACCTGCAACTCCAAACTCATTCAATCATCACAAAAAATCATATGCCAATAGCATGCATCAATCAAATCATAGACTCAAACTAGTCAAGAAGGAAAGTCTCGATTTTGCTCATAATTGGATGGAAATCCCATCACATATTTATATATGTAGAGCTCAGATCTGCGCATATTAGGGCTTCTATGTATTCATCATAACCTAACCCTAACATCTAATCTAAAGATCCAGTTGATCCACCCTATTTAGGGTCAATACCTCGAGATCCAAAAACAATGAGAAAAATGCTATTTTTAGCTCCTACTATTTCTCTACCCTATCTATGCACTCTTTGGACATATCTCATAGGTACCATTACAAAGGTAGGTTAATGATTTGACTTAGAATAAGGTATCCTATGCTTTTGGCACGTGTGACATTCCACAACATGGCCTCAAAGTCATTTACAAGTGGTGATTGTGCAAACTAGCTTGTGTAAATTTAACATTCCTCCTCACAACTAGTTTGAAGATAACATAGACTTGCTTATCAACCCTAGGGCTGATCTTAACTTCACAAATGCAGCTCTTTGAAGTGGTTTAGTGAGGATATCAGCAATACATTCACTACTTGCCACATGCTCAAAGATATCTCCTTTGATTGCACCTTCTCTCTCACAAAATGATGAGAGATCTCAATATGTTTTGGCCTTGCATGGAAGATTGGATTGGTTGCAAGGTGCTGGGCTGAAATGTTGTCATTGTAGAGAGTTGGGATGTCATCTACATAAATCAATAAAAGTACAATGCCATTTACATCATACATTATGTACAAAGTTGGATCATATTCACTTTGAGTGAATCCAATAAAAACTAAGAAATCATGAAGTCTTGAATTCCATGACCTCGATGCTTGCTTCAAACCATATAAGCTCCTTTGAAGATGACATACTTTACCTTCCATCCCGAGCTTGATGAAGCCTTGGGGCTACTCCATGAAGATGTCTTCTTCCAAATAACCATTTAAGAATGCATTAAAAACATCCATTTGATCCTTTGAACTCAGTGCATCTTCTACACATGAAGGTTCTTCAAAACTTGAAATGAGTGCAAAGGATGAAGATGGATTACCCTCGGCTTGCTTCCCCTTGTCTTGGTATGTGAGCCTCAATGGCTCCATTCTTACCCTTGATGATCTTCTTGGAGTGATTGGTTCACTTGGCTCTAGCTCCTCCTCAAGATCTATGACATCTTGATCCTCAGCCACCTCCCTCTTGATAGGTGATTTGATTTAGCCAAGTTTATGCATATTATCCTCATCAAAAATGATATCTCTAGAAACCACAAACTTGCTTGAAGATGGAATGTATACCTTATATCCCTTGCTTGCTTTGCCATACCCGAGCATAATACCTTTGATTGATGATGGATCTTCCTTGGCCCTTTTCTCCAAAGGTGTATGCACATAGCAAATGCATCCGAACACCTTTAAGTCCTTGAGATTTGGCTTCCTCCCATACAAGACTTCAAAGGGTGTTTTGCCTTCAATAGAGCTACATGGAACTCTATTCATGAAATGGATAGCACAAGTGAGAGCTTCTCCCCAAAAAGATTTTGGTAAAGATGCATCAATCCTTAAGGCTTTAGAACATTCACACAATGTCCTATTCCTCCTCTCAGCTATCCCGTTTTGTTGAGGAGTATAGGGACAAGATAATTCTTTTTTAATCCTTTCTTGATCACAAAAATCTTTAAATGCATTGGAAATATATTCTCCACCATTATCACTTCTAAAAGTTTTGATCTTGTGATCAAGATGATTCTCAACAAATGCTTTGAACTTGAGAAAGCTTTCAAATACTTGTGCTTTAGATGAAAGTAAGAATACCCAACAAAACCTTGAGTAATCATCTATGAATATAACAAACATGTTGGCACCTCCATTGGACATTGTACTTGAAAAGTGTACATCCGAGTGGATCAACTCAAGTTGATGAGTTGTCTTTGTGATTGAGCTTGTAAGCAGTAAGCATTAATAGCAAAACTCCAAATGAACTCTAAAGAACTGAGCTAGAAAATGCTCAAGAGTGTTTGAGCTTGAAAGCTTTAGAGAGCTGCTAAATTCTACTTCAATGCATTGCATGAATGAATGAAATAAGCAAAAATTGTTTATACTAAGCAAAAATGGGCGTTTAGCATTAGCCTGGGCATTCCGACTACGCTGGTGAAAGTGCAACATTGTGAAACTTCATTGAAAGCCCAACATTGAGCCCAATTACACTTTTGTACAACGTTTGTTGTGGGAATCTAAGCAAAATTTACCAGATTTGAATATTTGGAGATAGTGCAGGTAATAAAATTTTTAGCTTGTGACTCTATCAGCTACCACTTTGGTAGCATGCATCTTTGTGTCTGTTATTGCGAAAACTTTAACCTTTGTGAGATCATGCTATTTTCCTAATTGAATCTGGTAGTAGCTTGAACTTTGAGTTGAGTGAATTCGGCCTATACGCACCCGTTGAAGAGGTTTTGTTGCTTGTGGGCACACAAAACACTTAATTCAGATCTGTTATGTGCTTCAGTTTAGCTGAAATTAGAAAGTCACAGTGGCGCTACTGCACAATGGCATCTTCGTTGGCTCTACAAAGCACATGCTAATGCTTGTTTGTTGAGATTGGTGGCAAAAGCAATGTTCTGATAGGCTTGTGCTTATCGTCAATATCTTGCACTTTTGGAGGTAGCTTGTCAATATCCTATATTTTTTAGCTTTGATTGCTTCAGGCCTTTCTTCTTCTTCTGCTTTGTCGTGCTCTTGTTCATTAGAGGAGTTCTAAATCCAAAAAACCTAACTAACTACCTTATATTAATCAACTACGCTTGTACCCCTATGTGGAAAAAGTACAAAATGGACCAAGAGTGGATCCTAATCTGATCCTCAAGAGGGATTGGATGTTAGATTTACTTGATCTATCAATCTACATAAGATTAAGATCAATCTACATCAATTCTAGACTTAAAAACCTAACAAGAACAATCATTAATGAAGGTAAATGTACTTGCTGGTTTCACAAGTGTGAAACCCTGTCAAAGTATGGACTCCAACCTGAAAACAAAGTACACTATGATAGAACCTCAAAACAATCAAAACAAATGTAGACAAATAGAGAGAATTACACAAATTTGCTTCCAAAATCAAGATTGATGATTCAAATTGATTGTGGCCAAATATGCCTCTATATATACACTTCTTGGAGCTCGAGGTACTGATCATGCATTAGATCTCACACGTGTGAGGATGCTTTGTCATCATCATGCAAATTTGACACTTGGCTCAAACTTTCTATTTTGAGTATTTTTGGTCCAATTTCCTACCATATAGAGATCTTCATGGAAATCTTCTAGAAGCAAAAACTCGCCTACTTCAACTTTTTTCACACATGTGATCTGTCCTCTACACATGGGATGTGACACCTAACCAAATTATTTGGCTCATGCAATCAATAGATTGATGCCATGTGTCATATATCTAGAAAACTAGTTTTTGGCCTTTTTAGCCACTAGAACTTGAATTAAATCATATGTACAACATATATGATTATGGTACATGACAAGTACACTAATTTCACATGTGGGAATAGGCTCCACACATGTGTGATTATCCTATGTACAAGATTTCGGCCTTGTCCAAGCATGATTTTTGCATTTTCACACTCCTCAAAAATCTAGCTTGGTAAATCTAGTATAGATCTATCTATAACTCCAAGAGCCAATCTTAATTTTACAAATGGATCTTTAGGCAATGCCTTGGTGAGTATATAAGCAATGCAATATGATGATGAGACATGTATAAGCTTGATCTCGTTTGCTTGCACTTTCTCTCTCATGAAATGATGTGAAATTCTCAATGTGCTTTGTTTGAGCATGGAAGACTGGATTGTTTGCAAGTTTTTGAGCTTCTTGATTGTCACAATATATGAATGGAATGTCTTCATCCTTGATCACATGAAGCTCCTCCAAAAGCCTTTTAAGCCAAAGAACCTCCTTTGTTGTTGTTGTCATAGCTTTATACTCGGATTTTGTTGATGAAAGAGAGATGGTATCTTGCTTTTTGGAAAGCCAATTTATAGCTCCTCCACATAAGAACGTAGCAAATGCACTTATGGATCTTCTATCCATCTTGTCGCCTACAAAACTTGAGTTCGAATAAGCTCTTAAACAAATATTAGTCGTTTGCCAAAGTCTTTTGTAGCCGAGATGTACCTTAACACCCTTTTTGCTCCTTTCCAATGACATATTAATGGACTTTGCATGTATTGACTCAATTTGCCAACACAAAAACTAAGATCTAGTCTAGTGATGGTTAGGTATATCAAGGAACCAATAAGCATTCTATAGGTAGTGATGTCCTCAAAGGATGCTTTGTCACTTTCCTTAGAAACTTTTACACCTAGTTCTATGGGAGTTTCAACTCCTTTACAATCAATCATGCCAAATTTTGCTAAGATTGATCTAGCATACTTAGATTGATCAAGTGCTATGTTACGTGTCAATTGGGGCCACAGGTTGAAGTCTAATATAGAGGAGAGACTATACAATATAGCTTGCACCAAGCTGCCCCAGCTCACAAGGTAAACATTGCACAGGCATTAATTGAGGACGGTGATGCTTTTAGAAAACAATTCCACATACCAATTGGTAACTTGTAACAAAATGTCGTCTGCTATCTATGATTGCACTAATTGCCTTCATTCTACATTTTCACAATTGTTTTGGTGATCGGAGATAACAAGACCTTCCAAGTGTATCTTGTGAAGGAGGTCTTGTGGGATCAAATTATTGATGCTGGTATTATCATACTCCAAAATATGGAGGCTAGCTATGACTTGAGATTACCATCCATAGGTTTCTCCTTGCACACTCAAGAGTACAACAGAAAGAACTTTACAAAAATATTCATAGAGATAGATGGAAAAGCCAGATCATCGTATGATCTTAATAGGCAATCAGGGTTGGCTTTGACAACACAGAGAGTTGTGTTTAGGTAAGGTGTTGCATGTAAGATTAATTTTTCCCTTGCATGTTTATGTTATTTCACATCTAGTCATTGCATTTCTTATTTCATGTTCTTGTACGGATCAATGTAGATGGCTGAGCATTCAAGTAAATACCAAGAACTTGGAATACATGCCTTCCATGGCCTTGGAGTGGTGTGACTTACCAAATAAAGATTGCATGTACACATCCTCAATAGAAAATAGCAAATGGAGCACATGGGTTTCAAGCATTGTTTGTGGCAGTTGGATTTCCCCATAGGAGAGTATCCACCAGATGAGAGAGAAGATTCTTTACGTGAAAGAAAACCGTTAAGAAAGACAACAAAGGCACAAGTATGATATTTTTAGTATATTATGCGTGGATCATAACCTATTTTTATTTATTCAATTCCTTCCTAATTTTTAGTATATTATGTGTGGATCATAGCCTTTTTTTGTTTGTGTTGAATCCTTCCTAATTTTTTAGTATATTATGTGTGGATCATAAGCTTTTTTGTTTGTGTCGATTCCTTCCTAACTATTTTTATCTAGTGCTACTTGTGAGTATAGACAAGGATTCCGTGAGTTTTTAACAAGAAGCCACGGGACTTCAATACAATGAAGACCTATCCTTTTAGTTCTCGTGAGTATATAGCAATATCTTTCACATGCATATATTCACAATTATTTTTTTGTGATGAAGAGCCATTTTTGCCTGATGATTATGAGCAAGAGAATGTTGATGTGGGTAAGAGCCATGCCTCATATCATCCACAAGAGAATATGGTAAACTTGATTAATGAGTCACGCTTTACACTATGTAATAGACTAGTGAAAAATGATGTTCTCCATGGAGTGTTTAGCCTTAAAAGTGCCATAAGATTAGCATGGCAAGGATCTACTAGTCTCAGATTAAATGTGGTGTTTTGGTACCACACCTAGACATTTAAATATTTTCTAAATCCGATACAACTAACTGAGTCAGAAGCATTACTTCTGAGTTAGTTGTGAAAAATCAACAATATAATCTTACTTATGGGTATTGTTGTTGTGATGAATTGCTTATAAATCACAACGTCTATGAGTCATTTTGGATTCGTAGATGATGAGAATGGGTATCGCGAAGCTTTCACAAAGGAACCATGATCCTCTAGCCACTTGGATGGAGTTTAGATGCGATCGCTGGACATTGCCAGCTGAATCACTCCTACAGTCCTCCAGAGTGTAGTCAGGCACTACTGATCTACGTTTATAAAATTAGTACAACATTCAACATAGTTTCAACCAAGGTGAGGAACTCAAAAAGAACAAGAAAACTCAGACACACAATTAACAGCAGAAGCATTTGCATTCGAGATCAGACACAACATGAAAAATTATTTATATTGATCTTTCTCTGATTTCTTTAAGCACTTCATGCAAATCGACGCAGTGCGTTGGCGTGGGAGAAACACGGTTCTCTCATGAGTAATTGTCTCGCTTTACTAGCAGACAGTTGGATCTCTATGGATCCTGATCACAGAGCTCGTCTCGCACGCAGGCGAACTTGTTGTTTGTATTGCGTCTTGATTGCTTACTTGCATCAGGCTACTTCACTATATGTGTATTCTGTTGATCTATATGTCAAGTATCATCCAGTAAGTATGGTCGCTCTATGTAAATCTGAGATTAGAGTGATTACAACTAATCAGGAAATTACAAGAGTGGCAGATTAGCCACGACCTAAAATGTATCTGCTGATGTCATACCATCAGATCAGATATTTGTACTTCTAGGTACTTGCATGATCTCGCTAGTACTCTTTGGAGTGTAGAGGGCAGGAGAAGGTTTCGTTTCCGTCGTTGGTTTCGTTTTGGTCGTTTGCCTTCTCTCGTACTGGACCACAGAAGATTCTCGTTCGTGAATCTTTTGTGTTCGCAAACCTTTCGTCTTCGTCTGCTTTGACTTTCATGTTCACAAACCGTTCATCTTCGTTTTCTTTGACTTTCATATTCGCAAAACTTTTTGTGCTTCATGTCTCTTGACTTTTGTGTTCGCGAACATGTTCGTCAGGCTGAGGGTTGAAAGCTAGCAAGGCTTTGTAGTTATAAACATTTCGTTTCTTCAATTGCTCAAAGAGTCCAGGGCTTTAGTGAAGATCTTAGCAACCATGTCTTTCGTTCCGATGAAGGTGGTCTGTAGCATCTTCTTTTCAATTAGATCCCTGATCAAGTGGTACTTGATCGCAATGTGCTTCATTCTAGAATGGAACACAGGACCTTTCGTCAGGTGTATTGCAGAGGTGTTGTCCATTTGCAAGACCAGGGGCTCGTTCCTTGTTTTGCCCAATTTGTCTAGGAATTGCCTTAGCCAGATTATTTTGTTGGCCATCTTTGCTACTGCTACGTACACTGCTTTGTAGGATGACTGGGCTACAACGGTCTGCTTCTTGCTGACCCAGAGAACTGTTGCTCCTGATGTGATGGTGCATCCTCTTGAGATGCTTTTACGGTCGTCCTTGAGAGATGCCCAACTAGCATCGTTGAAGGAAAGTATCCTGAAACCTGCACCACGACAATAACACAAGCCATAATCCCTCATTAATTGAAGATATTGCAAAATTCGTTTTGCAATCTTCCAATGTGTTGAGCCTGGATTCGTGCAGAATTGGCTCATCCTGAATACTGCATAAACAATATCAGGACGTGTGTTGTCAACAAGGTACATCAGTGATCCTATCATCTTCTTGTAAGGTGTGAGCTGCATCTGTTCCCTCTCTTCCTCAGTCTTTGGACAGTCATCATTCATCAGCACCGTCCCTACGAGCATTGGAGTGTTTGCTCCTTTGCAGTTCAGCATCCCAAAGTCCTCTAGGATCTTCTAGGTGTATCTGGACTGGTAAAGGTATAACTTACCTCCCTCGTAGTCCCTTTCAATTTGTAAACCTAGGTAACACCTGGCTTCTCCTAGATCCACGATCTCAAAATGTTTCGAGATGTCTGCCTTTACTTCAACAATTAGCTGCTCACTCCTACAAAGTATTAGAGTGTCGTCCACATATATAGCCACTATGATGATCTGACCATCTGTAACTCTGACATATACATTGGAATCAGCCAACAGAGGCTTGAATCCTGATTTCAGGGCTTGATCTTTCTACTTGTACCATTGTCGGGCTGATTGTTTCAAACCGTAGATGCTTCTATGCATTCTGCATGCATAGTCAGGAAGTGAATTCGAGACATATCCTGGGGATTGATCCATGTAGACATCTTCATCTAATTTGCCATGCAAGCGTGTTCGCGAAACATTTCATGCTTCGTGTCTCCTGACTTTCGTGTTCGCGAACATCTTCGTCAGGCTAAGGGTTGAAAGCTAGCAAGGCTTTGTAATTAGAAACATTTCGTTTCTTCAGTAGATGGGTGTGCATAGAGTACACGAGAACTTTTGGGACTTATCTTTTCCCGTTCGAAAAAGATAGAATGCTATTCCGGAAGTTGTTGGTTGCCAAAAGTTAGAGCTTCACGTAATGAAGTTCTGGCGAACCTTAAGTTATTCTAGATTAGAACTTAAGAGAAAGATCAAGACATATTCTAGATTGGGACCCTTACTTTGGAATGACAATTTGTGCCATGTCTAAAGTAAGGGCATTTTTTGTTTATAATATTTATATAAACACCGAGTGTGAGTTGGAAAAGTTTGGAACTTTCCAGATGGAAAGGACTTTCAAGAACAACTCATGTGTCTTTTAAGAATTGTAATACACTCTTATGATATGGTATGGTCTCGGAAATCTGGAGAGTTGGGATTGGTGAATCATAACTCAGATTCTAGTGTCATGGTAAATTACCCCAGAAGAATAAACAAGATAGTAAAATTTTGGTAGTGACTAGCCACTTACCAAATCGACTATGTTTATTTGGGTAAAGACCAAGTAATCAGAGTATCTGTTTTGGCTTTATGGATTACCAAAGTGGCATTATGAAAATTCACGATTCGAAGTTCGTTGGTCACTTTTGGTTGGCCGTATTTGCTAAACTAGAGATGACTTGGAGTTTAAAGTTCTACTGATCATTGGTGGTTACGTTCTTTTATTGAGTATAGGACAAGAATTCGATGAATTATGATTGACGAATCATAGTTCAAATTCTAGTTATACTTGATCTGTTAAAAGAAGGATTGCCTGCATGATCAAAAGATCAATTAAGATATGTATTCATACTTTCATAGCAATCTCCTCGGAGAGGAAGTTATCCTTGATGGAGATTGAGTTATAGTAAGCAATTGGCTACTGGTTATAGCCCGTACGTGCTTACGTATAAATTTAAACCTATATCACCCATTGCGATTGAGACTCTGACGATCAAGTTTCAAAGAGTAGTGGATTTCCTACATGATATGCAAGAAATGCTACAAATTGCATGTGAGAATGTCTAGTGTACCCAGGATGGGAACTAGCATTATGCAAGTCTGAAAAGATCACCGAAAGACTTCCAAGTGGGAGATTGGGTATACTTGAGAATCCTGAAGGATTCGAGTGTAATGCGTACCGGCAAGCATTATAAATTGTCCCCTAGATATAGAGGATCATATAAGATCTTGAAAAAGATCTCAAGTGCATCTCGTATTTCACGTTAGTCGTCTTGAGAAGAGTCTACGTAAAGGAAAGCATCTTGGATCTGGAGATAAATTGGACCTGTTGGATGAATCATCGGTTGTCTCTCGTCTTGAACCCAAAAAGATCTTGGACGAAAGAACTAAATGATTGAGTAATCATATAGTTACCAAGCATCTGGTTCCATGAACAAGAGGGAAGCTTACAGAGGTTCTTTCCCAATTTTAAGTTTTGAGGACAAAACTTGAATAAGGGGAAAAGAATGTCATGCCCATGCCCTGGTCTCGGGTAATGTGTCCATGCTAGGGACCGGTAGACCAAAAATTCGTAAGTTAATTGTGACTATAAGGGAATTGGGGCCCTTATGTGTACATGGTCATAATCATTGGTTGTAGGCCTAAACACTTGATAGTGGACTTGTATGGGTCTATCAGTGAGTCATTGGGAAACTGGATGACGTGGCCTAGATAGGCTGTAGAAGTGTCCAGTGAGGTGTCACAGTGCACTACTAGTGGTGCATGGGCCTTGGAGGGTATAAGTATACTTGTTGGGCTCTCACTAGTGTATGCTTGATTGCATGATTGGTGGCAGTATGTTGTTGCTGTGATGCCTCATTCCTCTTGGTGATTGATCCGTAGCTTGGGGCTAGATCCGTTCGATCTAGGTTTGGTTGGGTTGGTTTGTCCACCATCAGGTTCCCTTGTGTTGCTTGTGATTGGCATGCTTAGAATAGGATCCTTGGATTGAGGACTTTAAAAGCATGCTCTTGGCACTTGCAACGAGTGTCTGATTCTTCCTTTGAGCTACACCATTGGACTGAGGTGAGTTGCTAGTTGTATGTTGTAGTTGTATTCTCTTGGTCTTGCAATAGACTTTGAACTTGGCGGAGATAAATACTCCCTCTCCATCAAAGCGTGGAATTTTGATTCTTCTTTGGATCGAATTTTCTGTTGATGCTTTGAACTGCTTGAAGAATTTGAAGGTATCGGATTTTTCTTTCAAGAAATAAGTTGCAGTCCTCCGAGAGATGAAAACAGTATGCAGAGGACCACAAATGTCCATGTGTACAAGATCTAGCAAACTTCTAGAAGTATGGATTGTATCAAAAATTGTAAGACTTCTAGCATGCTTGCTGATTATTCAACTTTTGCATAGAGTATCGAATTTGCTAGTTGAAGGCAAATCTTGTACTAAATTCTATTTGGATATTTGTTGAATACTTTTACAATTGTGATGGCCCAATCTGAGATGCAAAGGCATATCAGTTGATTCAGAAGTAGATGTATAAAGTGCTTGACAATTAGAGGGATTGTAGTGGCTGAGTTTGTAAAGGTTGCCACTTCTTCTCCTGAAAGCTAGAACTTTTCGGGATTTGTCAAAAATTGTGTAGCCTTGTGTGTCGAATTCGACCTTTCGACCCAAATCTGTAATTTTGCTAACTGAGAGCATATTTTTGGTCAGATTTGGAACGTGGAGAACAACTTGACTTTACCTTTTTGAAATTCAACCTTGATTGTTCCTTCACCCTCAATAGTATGTTTTGAGTTGTCACCAAGTTGCACAATTTGAGAGCGGGTGTATGATTGATAGTCTTTGAACCAGTCCTTGTGGTGAGTCATATGTTGAGTTGCTCCCGAGTCTAGGTACCAGGAATCGATATCCCAATTTTCTCTAACCTTGATCAAGAAGGTTGCTTCATTTTCATTTTGTTGCTGGATTGAAAAACTGAATGAAGCAGAATTTGCTTGTTATTCGAACTACTTCTTCTTCTCATTGTTGAATTTTAAAGTTCTACAGTCTCTGATAAGATGGCCAGTTCTCTTACAGTATTTGCAAAATAGGCTCTGCTTTGGCTGGAATGATGAAGACTCAAAATTCGACCCTAGACCAGAATTCCCTGAGAAAAAACTCGAGCCAGAGTGAAAATCTGACCCAGACTGCATGTTGCTCCTTTTGTCGGGATAACTTGACTGTGTAGATCTGTTTGATCTAAACTTCTGATTTTTGGAATATAGAAGTTGAGGATCTGACCCTGAGCCTAAGGAGGTTGCAGATTTTCTGACTTCCTCTTGTAGAAGCATCGAAATTACTGTGGAACGGCCGAGGTTGTGACCTTCCACGGCATGAAAACTTTATCTACTTTTTTTTTCCTTCTTTTTTTTGGTCGTAACTTTTTTTACATGCACCTTTTGCATCCCGAAAGGTGCATGTAAAAAATTTAGAACAAAAAAGGGAGCGCGGTTACCTTATGTGAGGCATCTGCTTTTTCTTCATGAAAAAGCAAAAAATGATTTTATGTAATATATAAAAGTTTCATTTCCCATTAAATGATCATGTTTAAAAGTGATTTATTTGAAACTTTATAGGCAAATCTTTTGCTTAAATTTTGATTAGAAATTTAAAAAGATTCCTTTTTCATTAGGCACTTTGTATTTGAATTGATTCTCCGCAAACCCAAAATGTGGGTATGGTTTGCCATGGAAAAGACCAAGTTTTGCGAATTTAGCTCATAAATTGGTGAGATTGGAATGGGTTCTACTTTACCTTGGGCACCCATGACGACTCACTTAGTGGCATGAACACTAGCACACTATAGAACTCTAGAATCCAAAAGTACAACTCAAAAAGCATCACTTTTCAATCCATTCACTGGTGGATCAATCAATGAGTGGTGACCAAAAAGTCACCTTTATGATTTATGACATAAAATATAGAGCAAAAATCACATCATTCATGCATGATGGTAGCGTATTGGCACTGCATCCATCCCTGAAGTCAGAGCTGTATACAGAAGCACTAGAAATACGCATCATCATCTTCTATCACACTTGGATCTGCGTTGAAATAAATAAATTAAGAACAAATTAAGCAAAGCAAGACCAGATATTGCATTGCAGAGAGGTATAAATCCATGCATTGTGGAATCCAGAAGATTGTGAATGTCCGCTAGAGCTCCTGGATCATCATCCTGCCTTTGGAAGGTTTTATCTCGCTGTTGAGGATCTTGCTACCCCTGCAGGATAAAATAGTTTTATTCTTTCTTCCTTGAGGGTCAGATCAGTTCCCAAAATCCACTACTTTTTATCTCCCAAGGTTTGAGCGGTTTTGGATAATGGAGGAAAAGGCATTTGCTCAACAACGAAAAGTGGCAGTGGTGGGTGGAGGGCTAGCTGGTCTTGCAGCAGCTCGTGCTCTTTCATCTCATCCAACACTTTTTGATGTTGTGATATTGGAGGCAGCACCTGCATTGGGGGGGCGCGTCAAGCATATCAATGGCATTGCTCCATGGCCAGTGGAGGTAATGACTTGATTTTCACGCCCTTATTTCATAATCAAGATATAAACATTTATTTTCATGCACAATGTGAATTGAACAGAAAAAGGACTAAAAGGCATACTCCTCAAGTAGGTTGCTGTGTGATCTTTGCACAGTTATGTTTACTTGCAATAGCATCTTGGTAGTACAAGCTTCCTTAAGTATTCCCCAACAGCAAGATTTTTGGATCCTTGAACAAGGCATAGGGGCAAAGACATAAATTGAATTTTCTTTTAGGTTGTAAACTTCCTACGTTATCAACTAATAGCTTTATCATTCCATTGACTAAGCTGATGTAGAGTGATAAAGCTTGGTTCCTCTTTACCTATTATACCATAAAGACCTGACAAATATTTCCTTGCATGCACAGTTTCGACCCACACAAAAGAGCAATATTCTCAGTTTTTAGTATGGAGATGCCCATATGAGGGTTTTACGTGAGAATTTTCACCTGTTTAAATTGTAGTCCCCGTGAGAATCGAGAAACTAGAGCTATGAAACACGTCAGATGATAAGAAATGAGAGAATTATCATCCCAAAGGTAGTTAGACTACCATACGATAATCTGTGATGGCATACACCATAGGGACAAAGTGACCAAAGAAAGAATTTTAATATCACATTGAGGAAAAGAAGTTTCTTTGTTAGAAAATGGAAAAACATGAAGTATTAGATAAGTTTAGATTCTCAGAAGTGTCCACCTAAATAAGAAGACAAATATTTCCACACAATAAAAAATCTGCTCAAAGAAAGTGGGATTTTAGAATCGGGAGAACAAACTACCCAAAGCTCTTTGCTAGGCCAATTTCACAAATTCATTATAGCCCTAAGCTTTGAGCCACAGGGTTACAACTTGCAACTTCGTACTAGGAGTATGTCAACAACTTTCTCTTACCAGAAATGTATCCTTCCTTTAGAAACTCTTTTGAGTATGTCAACAACAATGACTTTGTCTCAGAGAAAGGTATGTTGCCTTTAGAAGCTTTTTCCACCTTATATTTCTAGGGAAAAATTCTTATCTAAAGTAACACAAGTAAAACCATAGCTTGACATTGAGGATCTGCGATTCAGGGAAAATTTTCCAAAATATTGATGAAGAGCGAATTTTCTATTTTAGAAAAAATTTATGCATGAAAATTTTGCTCCTTGGAAAAAATTATCACAGGTTTGCCTCTCGCAGAGGAAAATAAAAATCTTGTATTGGCATAGCTTTGGAGAAACTTGTTTTTTTATTTGGAAATTATGTCTTCTTAACTTGTAATTTGCAACTAAGGAGATTAATGGATTACAATTTATTTATCTGTTCATAACAATTTTCTTTCACATTCAAGTATGACTGTATGAAGACTTTTGCAATGTTCATATGTTAGGCTTGTAGATGTTCCCAAAACAGCAAAGAACCTTCTCTTCTTATCACCTTTGTTCTTGAAAGCTTCATCGATGAAGTTCTCAAGAACATGCTTCACATTTGTGGTATTTTACTTTTCTCGCTACAAGAACACATGTGCGAGCCTTTTGGCATTCATTTTGAACATTCACACTCACAATGGACCAAATTAATTTTGAAACCTTTTTCACCAAGCATTTCAATCATCAAAACTGTCGGCTTCTTACATTCACGGAAAAACTGCATAACGTGTCCAGGCTTATTGCAAACATAACAAACATTAAATTTTCGTGCCTTCTTCCGGGACAACTTGTTCTGCTTACGATGCTCAAAAGCTGCTTTATCCAATTCATCGAAGTACTTCGTTTGACTTTTCTCTCAAAATCTTCCACATTGCTAATTTTGCGTCAAACGATGGAATCTTAGTCAGCAAATCTGTAGATTCTTGAGTGTATGTATCTGGGCTCTTACTCCCCATTTTGCAACTCATAAACTTTTGGTAATAATCTGCTACTAGAAAATCTCTCTTAAAAACTGCCATAAATTCCTCCTCTTTCGTTGATTTCAAAGACAGATCTCTTGTAAAGTTTCTCAACCCATGGACAATATTGAGAAGGATCATTGCAGTCACAAGAGCTCGTGCCTCATCCCAAAAGGAAGATGAGAGCACAGTTGTCTTAAAACGCCTAGACCTGGACTCTCGTGAAGATCCCCACTCTTGCCAGTGGTTAAAAAACACCATCTGTCTTAGGCTATCATCATGCACCCTCAAGAGGCACTCCAAGGAAGATCAAGGCAAACCTGCAATGAATCAAAATTCGAGCATCAAGCTGTATAAGGCAAGTTGCAACATGCTTCAACGAATAGAATCTATTAGATAATCAAAACATGAATCATAAACATAAATGTCTGAACGCTAAAGCAATGAAACATAGTTGGTGGGGGAAGGCCTCAAGAGCTACGAGCTAGAGAAGCACCTAAACATATTAAGGACCCTCTGTTTCTTGGTGGCAAGCCTCACCAAGAAACGTCTTGTCTCTAGCACCTCCCTGACCCATGGTAAATTTGCATTTCCTCAAATAAGAGGTCTAAGCAATGAGCATCACATGGGGTCCAAAAAATCCAAGGGTACTTCTCATTTACGATTTTTCCCATGGCAACGCAATTTGTCACTTGTTTGTTATAACTTGTAAAGCACATTGAAGCATCACTATTAACAATGATCAATCCAAGTGGCAAGTTGCAACATAACACGTTCACAGTTCGAGAATCAAGATTCAACATTGAAGGTTGAACAAGTAAATTGCAATACATATTAACTAATAACTCTTAGGTTTAAAGTTTAAACTGTTAAGCTTAAAGCAATGAGCATTGAGCATGTGCCATGAATCATGATCTATCATGTGATAGTTGACTACCTGCACAACATTATCCTTGCCGACCTCCTCAATGGCATTGTCGATATAGCCAAAGACATCCAACACTAAGCCTGGCTATGAATTGCCAAGAACATTGTTCCCATGCAAGAGGACGCCAATTTATTGATGATGCGGTGCCTCCTAGTATCAATCCATCCATCTGATATGATGGAGCACCCATACCTATTCGAATTTTTGATGAAGCTCACATGACACAAAGTGACAAATTGACAATTGCCAAAAGTCAAGACTCACTACTTATTGCTCAATAATAAATATTAGATAAACGATGAGATTAGGCTTTAGGGCATATGTGGTCTATGACTTACTGGTAGGTTCTATGCCCTATCCACAGAGACTCGCTTAAAAGCCAGGTCCCTCGTCCTCAGCTGCTCCATGGTAGGTCCCACTCAGAGGAACATGTTTCTTAAAAATCTTACCAGGGTTTGGCATACAAAGAACCTAAGATAGTCATTTGGTGTTGGTTTCACATAGATGTAGCATATACTACTTCTATTCATATGAGGGAAGGAAAATGCCGGCTTACTCCTATGAGGCTATCAACATGATATTGAAGTCAAACAAGAGTCTCTCTCTGGAAATTAAAGAGTATGTATTTTGTAGGACGCATTCTAGATTGGCAGTCGTAAGCATTTGAACCATCTAGCGACGATGCAGACGTGCATCAACTTTTAGTCACAGGTCATTAGGGAGGTTTTCATTGCTTTATGTGCTCGAGTGAGCAACATCATCCCTTGGATGCAGTTTTTTGGTAGTTATAGATGTATTGTGAATTTTTTTTCATTTTTCAAGGTTTGCGTACTTTTGTACGCCATTCATTGTTCTTGAAATATCCTGCTTTCAACTTATATGTTTACTAGCTACCAATTGGTTACTGTGTGGGTCAATACACGGCCTGAGCAGCAATTTGCTCAGGCAAACTATTAGCATAAATCAGAACTCCATGTAGGTTACCAGTGTGCCCAAACTTTAAAAGCTTGCAGTTATTCTTGTCTAGAAGCTTGTGTGTTGCTAGTACCATGATGAGATTTGTAAGCACAACGTTCTTGGCATGGAAGAAATATGACTCTGAAATTTTGAATATCATTCTGAGAGGAGCTGTGAAACTATGTAGGTGTGCTGCACTTCTAGCCAAGCATTTTTCTCATTCTATTTGTATGAAAATTTTTAATCAACCTACTCTCTATTCAACTGAAACATTTCAATCGGCTTTTCGAGCTTGAAAATTAGTTTGTCGTCAAATCTTGAAAGTTACGATGTGTGAACATTGAATTTATGCATTCAACTTAGGAGCAGATGTGCTTTGCAACTGTATGAACTTATATGCAAATCAGGCTGATTTCTTGACAGTTTTATTTTTAAGCTTTGGTCTGCATAATCCAGATTGGACCTGAATTTTTACACGGAAAAGTCAATTCATCAATCAAGCAGATAGCTGATGAAATGGGCTGCAAACAACGTGAACTTTCATATCATATCCTCCCACTGTCTGATTTTCTAAAAGGAGTACATTGATTGGATATAGATTGTTTTATAAAATTGATTCATTTTTTAACTATAACTGGCAGAGAATTTTCTTAACCAAAACTACCTGATCATTATTATATCGGCAGTGAATGCAGACTTTTAAAGAGTGAGAAGGCTCTTGAGAATCCAGAGATTCAACATGTGCATGAAATATTTTCAGGACTTGCTGAAGAGGTTCCTCCCAACCCAGATGTTAATATGAAGGAATATATGCTCAGCAAAGGCTTTACTCATATAGGCCTGCAACTTGCTCAATGTAACATTTATGTACTATCGATTTTTACTCTCTTTTACTTGCGGAAATGGAAGAGTAATTATGACTTACCGGGGCAAGTCATAAAGTTATGTCTGCAATGTTTCATCAGAATAATCAGATTTCTTATTGGAAACGTGGTGCAATGATTGCTAACGGCTTGAATATTAAGGAAATGATCAATTAATAGCATTACGTTTTATTCAGTGTTCAGTATGTCATTTCTTGCATGTTGTTTTGATGCAAATATATTCTCCCTTTGATTATTCTGACAGAATATACCATCAAATCTTGCAGCTATTTATGGAAATGATTTTGGCTGCTCACTTGAGCACCTTGGTGTTAGAGAGTGTATACAAGAGGCTCAACATTGGACATATGGAGATACTTACGTTATTTTAGACAGACCACTTTCATGCCTTATTGAGCATCTTGCTAGTGGGCTAAGTGTATGCGCTCTCTCTCTCTCTCTCTCTCTCTCTCTCTCTCTCTCTCTCTCTCTCTCTCTCTCTCTCTCTCTCCACCAATCTACAGACTGCTATCAGACAAGTTAGGCAATACACTAAAATTATGACTTAATTTCTTCATTTTTCATTGCCGACCATCAGATGAGTGCCATTCCCATCTCATGGTCCGACTTTGGTACCTGCACATCAGTCTCTCTTTGTGTATTGTTGTCCTTGCATCGTGATCTCCAATAAACTTTCTTGCATGTTTATGTAATCTCAGGGCAATGCTAGTAGCCATCAGTACAGCGTGTCTACCATTTAAAGCAATGCCAAAGAAATGTTTAATGCCAAGCATTTACTAATCAAAACCTAGATCAAAGGAACTTGAATCTATTCTTTCGACAGGGATCTTATGGATAAGGCTACAACTTAAATGTTACATCCATGCAAGCTCTTACAGCTTGAGTGTCAAATAGAGGTTTCAAGACAAATGGGTTGTTGACATGACAGCTAGTTAAAGATGAATGATGCACATTAGAGAAAAGATGAAACCACTAGAGTCCATAAAGATCAGATCCACTAGAATTTGATCCTTTTGCACATAGAAGTAGGCCACGGAGGTAGTTGTATGGAGTGATGTGGTGAGGAAGGCAGCTTGTGTTTCTAGTGGGCTATCATGTGGGGAGTGGTGAAGCTCTGAATTGGTTGAACCCTAAAGGGGTTGAAGGCGAGAAGAATGTATCGGCTTGTTATAAGCTATTTTTGCTGCAGAAGCTTAATAGTGGATTAAGGAGTTCTCATAAAAGTAAGTCTGGCCTTGTTTTTATTCAAGTACTTTTATTAGGTTCAAGGCTAAAAGTGAGCTTAAAATGCATCAGAATCTTACTCAAAAATAGGTTTGGGGTAACTTTAGCTCTGCCTTGGGCCTGAATTGGCTTATGTATTAATGATCTCCTATCGAGCAAGTGTGGGGCAATTTGAGGCAACCTTGGCCCTTTTTTGAAACTATTATAAACCTCTATGTCCGTTAATGGTTATCCAACATGCTTCTAGCTTGCAAATCGTTTGGAGGCCAAACAAAAGGACATCAAATTTACTAGGATAAATCTCTTATTATAATTTCTGGATGGCAGTGGACACTTGGCCATGCAACTTAGGTCTTATATATAAAGCTTGTTCCACACTAACTCTTGCATACCTGTCCAAGAAACATAAACTACAGTTTTGATATTGCTGAAGTCTCAAATCTGACCTGTACTGAAAATCAGACTCAGACATACTTCCGACAGATACAATACTTAGCTAGAATTACACCCTTCATATTTTCATGGTCTGGAATTGCAAGTAGTAGCTAGTGCATAGCGAAAATGGTGAAATTAAATCATCTGCTCGAAGGAACTGCAGTGACAGATGCAGTCCCAGATGCTTAGGGCTAAGGCAAAGTTGCTCTCTATTTGAGCTCGGTATTTAGGATAAGTAGCTTCATAAGTGGAGAAGAGGGTCAATGTCAGTTCAACTTGCATGATGTGGGTAGTTTCTATGGTATTTGCTAGTGAGTTACAAGAGAGGGCACTACAGTTATCTTGGCTCATTATTGAGTGGCTTTTTGTTCCCTGTTGTCTATCTAGCCTTGCATTTCAGTTGAACTAGAGGCAGGTTCTTTTTGTGTTATAGTCCCTTATTTCTAAATGAATGTGAAATATTTTTGGCCTAAGTGAGCTTGATTAACATGACATTTGATATTTTGGACACCTAAAGCCGAGATACTTTTTCAGGACATTTTAGATTAATTTCCAAGCTGGCTGCATGCAGGTTATTTTAGATAGCGCAGTTGAAACAATTGATTACTCTGGGCAAAATTGTACGCTAAAAATCAGAGATGGCCGCCATTTTATTGTAGACTACGTCATCTTGACTGTGTCTGTGGTAATAATACATTTTCTTTCTCATTTGAAATGTTGTGGACACCAAATTTGTACTATACCTTTTTGATCTTCAAAAGGCCAACGCTTTGTAGTTGTACTGATGTCATAGAAAATCAATGCTTCATGCTGGAAATGTCCGTGTTAATGCTGCTCACGCAGATTTCTGACGTCTTTCTATTCAGAAAATGTTGCAGCAGAGGGTGATAGATTTTGTTCCCCCACTTCCAAATGAAAAGGAAAAGGCTGTTAACGCCATTGGCATGTCAAATGCTTTAAAGGTCAAGTATTACAATAATCCTTTCCTGCTCTGATAATATCGTACAATAGTCATATCTGTGTCTGAATCATTGTCTCTCAAGGGCAACTATACAGAACAACCCCGGTTGGGTCATTTTCTATGTTGAAACTGGAGATAGATTCTAGTACAACCCAGCACGCGACTCGATATATCTTAGGCTGATCCTTTGATTCTTCCTGCAGGTTATATTGGCATTTTCACATTGTTTCTGGCCAATAGATATGTTTGATGTTGTGTGCACTGATTCCTTTCTTCCTGAAGTGTGGGCTACTGAATATCCGACAGCACATGGAAAAGACAAGCATATGTCACCTCTAGGACAGCATGTTCTTGTCGGCTTCATTACTGGTGATTCTGCCACTGCTGTATCTTTACTCCCACCTGGAGAAATCTTTATACAATCTTTGTGCCAATTAGATGCTATGTTTGGCAAAGATGGAATGATCATGCAGGAACACAACTTGGCAATAGACCTATCAAAAAAGGCTCAATTTAGGACTAAGTCACATGGAAACGTGGACTGTCCAAATCCATCTCAAAGATACTTCACAAGGGGGTGTTTATTTGAGTCAGACACACTTAGGCCTCAGGATTGCACCGAAAGTCCAGCATCTTACTATTTTCAAGGTGGGTGTGTGATCAATTGGGCTGATGAAGTTTACATTGGAGGAGGTTACTCGCATCCATCCTTTAATGCCCACGGAGCAAGAAGTACTTTGGCTGAGCCTGTGCTAGAAAAATTGTATTTTGCGGGGGAAGCAACACACCCTGGTGTAAATCCTTGTATGCAAGGTGCAATTGACACTGGGGTTCGAGCTGCTGATGAAATCATCACTGCAGAAAGTAGGAAACAAAATAATTCAAAGCTGTGATGTAAGGGAAACTTCAACAATTGTTTCAGAGCACTTTCCCATCCTCCAATGGAGCTTCATCCCATAGTGCTGACATCTTCATGTAGAAGGCCGTTCTACCTCCTTTTTAACTATTGTAGCTAACGTATGGAGTTTTTAATATCAGAAAGTCCAAGTCTAAAGAAGAATTTTTGGAGGAGAAAAGTGGTTCGGGGTTTATTGTTTTGAAAAGCCTCAACTTAGGTTGGTGTTTGTCAGCCTTACATGGCAGGTAGATGTGATGTAAGATCACGAGCTGCACCATAACCAAATGGCTAATCAGAGGGCTTTAATACTTAAAATCTTATTATTAGGTGATTTCATAAGTCATCATTGTCTAATCATGGCAATGAGATACTTTTTAGAGTCTAAAGAGTTATTAGCAGAATCCTGAAAGGTCATATTAAGTTCAAGCCCATTGTTTGGCTTGAAGAATTTCACATTTAGTAAATCTCATGGTGAAGAGATTTGTTGAGATGTTCTTGAAAAGAACAAGCTACTTAATGACAAGTAAAAAAATTTGATGTTTGCTGCAACCAGTACAACATAAAAGTTATTGCAAACAAGTATGTTATTGCCAAGACAGCTTGTAGATACATCTCAAAGACATTAATGCCATTTCTTTTTACATTCATAGAGAACCGCAAGTTGACCCTTGATAAGTTCTAGCTTTCATCTTTTGGGATGTCATCCACATTGTGGTATCCTCTTACATTTTCTAGCAGATTAATGAAATAGGCTCCCATAAACCCATTTTGATATATGTGGATAGAAGACAATTTGTTCATTTGATGATTTTACTGTAGCATGCTATTTCACCAATTCGTCAGAGCATTTCTTTATCAAATTATGGTGGTCATGTTCAATAAGAGCAAATGTGCACATGCCTCTTTGCTAAAAGCAAACTAGAACTTTTCTCGCCAACTTGTCTTTTTTATAGCATAGGTTCTACTTTGATACATCATTATTGTGTACTTTTCACATGTGGGGACACCCCAAACAATGTGAATGATCTCCTAAGATGTGTGTGATTGCACATAGATCTATCATCAACAAGATACAAGCCAAGTAGCATGAAAAATCTAAGGCAAGAGCACTTAAACATGCATGAATCATTCATCATTCATCAAACACATTGAGAGGCAACTTGTGATGAAAAAACTAAGTACAAAAGTGGCTTGCTCTCGAGTAGAGAGAGAATATATGATGTAGCTCTCGGGTAGAGAGAGAGAGTGCATGAAAAATTCTATGTGTAGAATCAAGATCTCTCCAAAAAACTCGATGTAGAATGAGCTCTCTCTCACTCTCATAGTAGCTCGAGATCCAAGAGAGTAGACAATGGTAAAACATGATTGGACTTCGAAGACATCACCTCTTACAATGATTGGACCACCTATATGCCATCTCTTACAATGATTGGACCATTTTAGTGCACCTCACTTCATGATTGGTCCATATTAGCAAATGAGATCAAGAGGTGTCACTAATCCTTCAGCATCAAGTCAAGTGTAAGCAACCTACACTATCATGATCTAATCCAAGTCTAAAACTGGCCTAATGACATAACTACAAGTGTAATTACAATGGCATTATTACAAGGAGTGGTTTTCATAGAGGAAACCTTAAGATTAAGGCCTATTGACTAATCAAACTTATCATAAATGAACCAAAGTGACTGTAACTATTCTCCACATGAGAGCATGCTCCACACATGTGTGAAATCGATATGTATATGAAATTGCAAAATGATCAAGCCAGATTTTGTCAAATTTTCACACTCTTCAAAAACTAGCTTGATGAGATACTAGATCAAACAAAAATCTTGAGATATTTCTTGAGTGGATCCTTTGCTATGAATATGATGTGAAAACCAGCCAATGGACAATGTGTTTTTTGGAAGTGTGAACATGGCTAAGGAGGAGCTTACCCAAGTGGAGCTTTGGCACACTTCAAATCAATGGAGATCCTATGTTCTAAGGAACTTGCACTCGGCCTCCCAAAGTCAATGTCAAAATGTGAAAAGTTTTGTGAAGCTTGTAGCCTCTCAAAGGCTCACAAGCTAACATTTTCTAACTCTTCTACTAGAGCTTCCAAATCACTAGAAGTTATACATTTTGATGTGCACTCTTTTTCTCAAGCATTTAATGGAGGTGCTAAGATGTATGTATCTTTTATAGATGATTATTCTAGATACACTTGGATTGACCTTTTGGCTTCCAAAAGTATGGTGTTTGATTCCTTTGTTAAATTCAAAACTCTTGTTGAAAATCAACTTGATACTAAGATAGAGGTATTGATATGTGATAATGGAGAGTACATCTCCACTAGTATGAAACTTAGTACAACATCTTTATTCTAAATTTTCTCTTCAAGAAAATGCAACTGAACTTATATGTGTTTAGTTCTAGTTTGAGTACATGGGTTCAAAGATAGAGCTATGCAGCTTTGATTGTCGCACTGGAGTATTGTTGAACCGATCTGTGAAAATTGTAGATCTTGTAACAACCTTCTGAGCCAAATTATCTCCTTTACTGCTGATGTAGCTGCAACGTATTCACATTCTGTAGAGGACAACAAAATGTATTTCTGCCCTAGGCTAGATCAGGTCATGTGCATATCATAGAATGCATTATAGATCCTATGACAAACTGATAAGAATATCTGCACATTTCTTGCTGATCTGCTTGAGTTATGGGACACATGTCTTTAGACAGCTTGGATCCTGGATCCATGAGTGCGTCTATTGGTTTGTAGTTCTCCATGCCATGTCTGCGAAATACATTATTTATATAGGACTCTTGGCTTATAGGAATCCTTCTGCTTGCGTGATCTTTGTTGATCTTCATACCAAGTAGGTAATGAATTGGGCCTAAATCAGTTATCTCAAATTATGATGAAAGCAAAGATTTGGTTTCATGTAATAACTGATTTGAATTGTTGATATAGTAAAGAATCATCAACGTATAATGCTATTATAATATAGCTTGACCTTTTACTCTTGAGATATACATTTGAGTCTACTGAGCAAAAAGTAAAATCATGCTGCATCAAGAAGTGATCGATTCTATCATACCAAGCCCTAGGAGTTGGCTTGAGGCCATATAGTGCCTTATGCAACCTACATACCAGATGCTCTTGGCCTTGAAGGATGTAATCTTATGGATGATAAATGAATATTTTTTCTTGTATATATCCGTGAAGGAACGTTGTCTGGATGTCCATCTGGTGAATGTCCAGATCTTCTACAACAAATATAGCCAACAAAGTACAAATAGATTGATGCTTTACCACTAGACTGAAGGTGTCAATGTAATCTATTCTATAAACTTGCTCAAATCCGTTAACCACTAATCTAGCTTTCTATTTGGATATTGATCCATTTGGCTTAAGCTTTAGCTTGAAGATCCACCTAAAGTCAATAGGTTTTACTTCACATAGGAATTAGAGAAATCATATCCAAACTTCTCTCAAGAAATCAGCATTCCAATCCGAGATGCTAATCCAAATACTTCCAACTTCCAGCCTACTATAGAGCTTGTCTCCATCCCATCCAAGACCGCATCTTAGCCGGCGGGATTTGATACCAATGTAATGATCACTAGGAAAAACCCCTAAAATGAAAATAGGAGAACACAACAAGAGACATCTAGGAGTAAAACCTCTCAACCAATCCTAGATCAATTCTGGATCTAGTCCCCTAGCCATGCCATGTGAATGCTTGAGGAGAAGAGAGCAACTGGTAACTTGAACCAAATGTTGTCGATGAGAGAATCTACCCCAATATATAGAGAGTAGAATCCTGGGCATGAACTCATGCAATCCAGCTATAAATAGGTCAATGCTCCCATGTGGTCCACATGCACACTACAGTCACATGCACTACTCCATATGTCCCAATGAGAGTGTCTGGGTCTTCTCAAGGTCATTAGTCACAAACTGGCCTTGATATGGAATTGAATCTCGGCGTGACCAACAATCTCGAACATTGAAGGGTCGGTCTACCATATTACAACTATTCTATGTCCTTAGCTGAATATGGCCGTAACACAAGCATTGATGTCGCTTTTGTTAAAATTGACAATTTTTACCTTTTAAAAGCTAATTGCTTGGTACTAGGTGAATCCACACGTGTGAAATGCATGTGGAAAATTCAAATCCATTTTACATAGTTTTCATATGAGACAAATGCAAGATTCCCTACTTTGTAGAATCTACTTCTTAGAATATAGAAATCTAGAAGGTCATCACTAGCTTCCAAATGATGATGTGGCAAATGAGTGAAATATAAGCCAAAATGGATAAGATAAGTACAATAAGTTATTCAACTCATGCTATAAGTGTTGCACCAATTCTTTCAGGTTAAAATCATTGTGTTTTGCTGAGATATGACTAATGCTAACTTCTTACCAAGAAAAATGATATGACATTTCGATCGTATTTAGTTTTCCCGTTAGTAGGTCTCCAATTTGGAGGTGGAACTTGTGCTTTAGACAATATCTCTCATGTTTCACATCTACTAATAGTAGCCTTTTTCTCTTGAAGGTCATAGTCAAGCTGCACATAAGAATAATAGCATCCCATCCTAGATCTCACTGCTATTCTCTAACCACCCCTAAGCCCATATCCTCCCAAATGTTGACATGGTGTATATGCATTAGCCACCAACTCGTGGAACCTAGTAGCACTCTAAAATAAGCATGACATGTAGGGGTGACTAATATTGTACTACCTCTGTGATTCTCATGTGGTTTACACATCACAGAACACATGGACTATCGATCAATTGACTCCTAAATGGTCTTGAAGGATTATCAAAGAGACTCATTCTGAGAGTTAGTATTGGCTTCAGTAGTTTTAATAAGGTGACAATTGGTCATTTACCATTCAGCCTTTTATGTATAATTTGTGGGTGTAGCCATTTGCATCACGACTAACTATTGTTGTTATCGACCACCGTTGTTTTTTTATTTATTGTTGATTTAACCTCTAGTAACTAACTCATCTGAAGTCATGTTAGGTTTGCAATTGAGGCCTAACATTATTTTCCCCTCAAAAAGTTTTCGGTCCTCAAGAAAAAATTCCCAATACATTCACCATATATTATATGTTTTACTTTCTATGACATTGATAGTCATATAGAGGCTACCAGATAATCTTGGATTATCACCTATCTTTGATGTAATTCCCCAAGGTTATTGGACCTTATGTCAAGATTCAAATGGGGCAATCATATTGTGGCCCTTCATTTAACACTTAACACTTGCCAACCAAATGTGAAACATTGGTGGTCCATTGCCCGCATCAACTCACTTGCCAAGGTTCAAAAAATGGGTGGCAAGTGAAAGGGCCAGGCAAAGGGACTTGCCGATAGTGTGAAACCACCCTTATATCCACAATGAAGCACAATGCAAATGACTTAAACGTTCAAGAAGCTTAAAGTGGACTCCTTCTTTCATATCACATTACTAGTGCCCTAATCCACAATGAAGTTGGAGCCATCACTTGAATGGTTGTTCCATCATCATCATCTTCATCCTCCCCATCCACAATATAGATATCTATCCATGTGTAAGTAGTTGATTAGGCCATTTTTGGCAATAGAGGCAATTTATGCAAGTACACATGTTAGAGCATAATTAGGCCAAAAGTAGAAAATGATGTAGCTCGAGCCAAGTTAGGCTTATAACATTTGTCATGTTGAGATTTGGTGTGTGACATGTCCCTATGTGCTGTAATCTGAGATATGCTATCACTCTCATGGGATCAAGCATACGCGTGCGACAACTCACTTCATCACCTTGATGCTAGATTGCTTGGATCTTGGATTGAGGATAGGCTAGGAAAGAAACCGATTACAATTTTGGCGTCGTTGTCGGGGAGCTATGCCAATTTTTTAGTTTGCAACATGTTTGTTGAATGGTTAGCTTGCATAAGACATCTTATCTTGGCATGAATAGTGTTAAAACTACATTTAGGGTTAGTTTGAAAGTGATTTTGCCTTATTTGAGTGGATTTTCTTGTTTGAAATCTAATCTGATTATTTATCAGGGAAAGCTATTTAGATCACCATTCTTAAGATTTATCTGGATCTGGGAAATAAAAAAAAAACCATTAGAGGAGTTCTAAATCTAAAAAAGACCCTTTGAAAAAATTCTTTTTATATTTTTTCTCAATTTTTTCTTACACATGGACCAATCAAAACACCCAAATTTGAAATCTACGTAACGTAACTTTTTGAGTCCACATTTTGATTCCACATTAAAAATGGCATAACTTTTTAGTGGTAAGTTCAAATTTAGCGGAGTTTGGTGCATTGGAAAGCGCTCGACAAGGGCTTTCCAATGATATGTTATATGACATACTTTTGAGCTACGATTAAGAAGTTATGGCAAGTCAAAAGTATTAGTGTTATAATATTTTAATAATATAAACTACATCTTGCACGAATTCTTAAAGGGTCTTTTTGGAGCTCAAAACTCTTCTAATGAACAAGAATCGGTCAAATCTGCCAGATCTTAGTTAAAAGGAGACAAAAATTGTCATCAAAGCTGATAACTTTTTACCCTCTCTCATAAAATGTTCGCCGAGTTGTAGGCACCTTCGATTTTGATCACAGAACCTTCAGTTTGAAGGGCGAACGATCCTTCCCAACAGATTTCCAAAAACATCAAAAAAATCGTCAGAAAACACCAAAAGACACCCAAAACCCTAAAAAATATAAAAAAAGAATGTTCGTCCGATTCATTGTACATAGGTATGATTCAGATCTATCTAATGCCAAGTTGGCAAACATTAATTCTAAAAATAGAAGGTCAAAGTGACTGTTCATCTAGAAATGGATAAATTTTTGTGAGATTTAAACACCTTTTTACAAAATTTTCAGTTTCCAAAAAGAACCTTCACCAAACACCTTTGCCAAAGTCAATGTTAGTCTGATTTACTATTTTGGTTCATAAAAAATAATAGTATTACATTTGAAAACTTCGCCAAAACCTTCGTTGAAACTTTTGAGAATTTTATTTATAGTAAGTTACCATTCTTGAGTTCGGCGAACGTTAATTTTGTTAGGACCTAGAGAAATCTCTATTTTTACCCGTGCCAAACTACAAAAATCACATTTTTTGTGCATGAAGAACATTTGTTAGTTCTATCCTAGCTTTATCTGAATCAGATTCCTTATCTACGAGTTCGGCAAAGGTTATTTTTACCAAATTTGTCACAAAAAGCCTAATCAGAGATTTTTTTTACCCAAAACAGCAGTAATGAATCTTCACAGAGTCAACCTTCGTCCAAAACATTCGCCAATTCTATTTTTAGGTTCTAATTTTCCAGATCAAGCCTATACAGACAATTCTGTTATGAATTGATTCATCATTCTTAGAAGTGTCGATCGCTTGATCATAGATCTTTTTCCAAAAAATAGAAGTCTGATTATTGTCAAGTGAAAAGTTTTGCAGATATGAACTGAGATAGATTCTGGTTGAAAAATCTAGATCCAATCTTATTATATGATTGATTTAATTTGCAAAAATGGCTGCCCCTGGAGCTGCTCCCCAGGAAGTCAATCCAATCATTGTTAGAAGATCACCCCGGTTAGATCTTTCCAAGTACAATGGATAATCTGATCCAGTCAGATTTCTCCAAATCTATGCAGAATCTTGTGAAGTCTATGGCGAAGTTTTTCCTCAAGATAAACTAAAGCTATTTCTAATGGCCTTAACGAGTGCAACACAAGATTGTATTATAATCAAGATGAAATTGAGCGTAATGATTGGGAAACTGTCAAAGCCCTTATCACATGGTTCAAACAAGTTCATGGAAGACCCTTTCCTACTTCTAAGTAAAATTAAAATGGGAAAGCGAAAAATGGTACGAGATTACATTGAACGGGTTAAACGCCTCAATCTGAGTGCGTACCCGAGCTGATTAATGAAGATGCCATGATTATGTGGTTTTTGGCAAGTCTATCTAAAAGAATCAGACGCGAGTTGAAACGCCATAATGAGTACGTAACTTTGCAAAATGCTATGGATGATGCGATATGAGAGGAAGACGAAGATTCAGATGATCAGCCGAATATTGATTTGTTGCCTTATACAGCAGGGCCACTACGACATCCACCACTATCCCATATGTGAAAAATAGACTACTTTGACAAATCTAGCCATGTAGAACTTTGTAAATATTGTTTATAATTGGGTTCCACACATGGAAGCCCTAGATGCCACGTGGCAACCCACTCCTAGGTTAGGTCAAGTCAAGAGAGTTGGTCATGTCTATTTGGTGGTCATCCCTATTTTATAGGACCTACACCTAAATTTAAGGTTAAAATTTGACCAACTAGCTACCTACCAAGCATAACTCTAGAATCTAGGCTAGGGTTTCACACACCTTTACTAAAAGTGGTACTAACTGCTTATAAAATGTCTGTTGACAACCAGATCTTCTCTCGACTCCATTTTTGTCGAAATAAGTCAATAATTATCAACTTAACAACTTTTAAGAGCTATCTTTTTGGGGAACGATCTAAATACTACATAAATATAGCAATTTCGTGTTGGTATATTGCGACACTTTGATTGGACATTCTGCAACTCTGTGATTTTCTCCACATGCAAAGCATCCAAGTGGCGCTCTAGTCCAATTTCTAGATGCTTGTTGTTGTGTGACATCATAAATAACATATTGTTCTGAAGGTCCACTTTTATGATCATTACTGTAATTCCATTGTTTGTTTCCTCTGTAAGGTTCAGGTTTCATCAGATTAGCAGGAGGAGCTGGTTGTGTTGGTGGGGCTGGTGAAGCTAGTCTCTCCGGATACCCAAGAGCAGATTGGCGAGGTATGGCTGCAGGATCCTTTCCGTAAGGGGGTTTCCGATATTCCATCTGGGCATATCATTCCTAAATAATATGAGGATTAAAGTTGCAATAACCAGTCTCATGATCAAGTGAATTGCACAGATGACAAATATTGATTATTATTCGTTTTTTCAATTGTGAACATTCGTTCACTATGTGATTGCTCATACAAATGGAACACCGGACATTTTCTCTGGTAGGAAAAGTTTTAGCAAACTTCTCAGGTTCCTTGTTCACTTTTCCATAGAAATCTTCCAAGGCTTTTATATTTTCATTAAATTGCGACTGCAACTTTTCCATTGGTATCTGCTGGTTCTTTCCAAGTTTTTTGAACTCGTTGAGCATCATCTTTGTAGTAGTGTTGATATTCGTTGATGCTGTGAAAGTAAAGTACTTTAAGGACCAAAAATGGATCTTAGAAGATCCACAAGAGAGATTATGTGCTTGCTTAACAATGCATTAGAAAACTAGACAATAAATCTTAATCTAGATTAACAATTTGACACATAACAAGTATGGATATCAATAAACAAGATCAAAGACCAAAATCTGAGTCCACACGCGTGTACTACAGGCTGTAGTACGGCCTTCAACCTGAGAAACAAGTAGAAATTGATTTGGTTTCATTTGGATCACAAAAACTCAATGTACATAGTGAACTAGCTTGAGATTGCCAATGAGCTCCAAAAATATTCTATCTTCTCACTATGGGAGCTTGCAATACATAGCAGATTCGACTTCCTTATTGAAGTTACATGGATTTCCAGCATGTAATAAGGAAGTTAACTCACTCTTCTTGCCCTAAAATGAAACCCTAAGCTAGATCCTAGAGTTATGCTTGGTAGGTAGCTAGTTGGTCAAATTTTCACCTTAAACTTAGGTATAGGTCCTATAAAGTAGGGATGACCACCAAATAGACATGACCAACTCTTTGACTTGACCTAACCTACATTAGGAGTGGGTTTCCACGAGGCATCTAGGCCTTCCATGTGTGGAACCCAATTATACACAATATTTACAACGTTCTACATGGCTAGATTTGCCAAAATAGGCTATTTTTCACACTCCTCCTCAAATCTAGCCTTGAAGACAATAATGTATCTATATCCAATTCTAAGACCTGATCTTAACATAAAAAATGAATCATCCAACTACTTTCCAGAGAATTGTGATGCTGAGTTTCGTATGTGATGATGCTTATTTTATGTCGCAGAAATATATTTTGAATCAATATTTGATTCTGAAATATCAAGTGACCGTTATCCACCCAACGAATGAAGAAATATCTCTACATGTGGCCTAACAAAAATCCTCGACACGAAATTATTCTTTTCTAAGAAATGAATAAATCTCGAAACAAAAAATATATGTTCACAAGGACATTTCACATTTGAGGAGGAAGATATGTGATACCACATATTTGTATACTCATTCAAAAATGGCAATTTACACTTAGAAATGAGGATATGTGCTAGACAACTATATATTTTGAAGAGGCCTACCCATTTTTTCGAGTATAATTGTTAAAGACCTACCTTTTACTTGAAGTCATGACCTCCTAAAATGAAAAGACACTTGTATACAAAGCGACTGAATTTGAATTGTCAAAATGAACCATCAACTGTACATGGAACTTATATGATAATTAGAATTTGTAAATGGAGTGATGCACCAGGAATTCCTAGAGGTGTGTTTGTTTGTTCCGTAGGTTATAAAACTAGACACTCTTCATTCTCACATGAGAGAGAGAGAGAGAGAGAGAGAGAGAGAGAGAGAGAGAGAGAGAGAGAGAGAGAGAGAGAGAGAGAGAGAGAGAGAGAGAGAGAGAGAGAGAGAGAGAGAGAGAGAGAGAGAGAGAGAGAGAGAGAGAGAGAGAGATTGTATGCTTGAGATTGGAGAAATGAATAGAGCGACGCAGGTTATTCTTTGTGATTTTTGTTCTCCGCACTGCTGAGTGTGAATGATTTCGAGTCTACTAGCAATCTCGTACACAGAACTTCAATCATTCTTTGGTCAGATAGTACTTTCTTTCATTGAAGTAATGTTGTTTGGACTTTGTAATGCACCTAGTTCATTCCAAAGAGTGATGCAGTTTGCTTTTAAAGACTATCTACAAAATTCCTTGAAATCTACTTGGATGATCTTGGAGTCCATAGTGCAGATACAGACCACCTAGATCGGTTGGAAAAAGTATTTGAACGTTGTCGAAAGATTTTAGGATCAAGAGGGGTAATAGTTGTGATTGATTTCAGCTAGTTTTACTATTTTGGTCATATTTGTATATTTGGCAATTGAAGCCAATTTTCATATTAGACTTAGAGTTTGACTTTCCAAAGTTATAGTATTGTAAAAAGCATTTGAATAAACACTTTTTGAAAGTGTGGGAAATGTAGAAGTCGCGTTTTAGTATATTTAAATTTGAAAGTTGGGCACATCAAATCTAGTCCCAAAAATAGTAGGGTTTTCATATTGGAGGAAAACCAAGTGGCAATTTAGGTTTTAGACATGTTATAAAAGGATATAATCCATGGGAAGAGAAGACATTCTCTCTCTCTTATCTCATTCATGCTTATACATGGTTCTCTTGGGTTCTACTATCCATTGGTGTACTATACTTGTGATATCTTGCAATTCTATGTGTAGAATGCTCATTAAATGCTATTTTCAGATCCACACATGTGAAATACAATAGGGTACTGGTATTGTACAGACAACAACATTATTTTATGTTTTTGGTTCATGTATGATCAAGATCTATTAGAGTTTGCATCTCATTCTTAGTGTAGATACTGAATGGAGAGAACACAAGGATATGGTGGCAAATTGGTGGAATGCTCTTCAATGGAATTGGCAAGTGATTTCTACCAAAGAAGTCTTATCATGGATATGGTGAAGTTGCTGCTATGGAGGATCCCTTGGCTGGTTTTCACATGATATCATACCAAAGGATCCACTCAACAAGTTTCACAAGTTTCTTATGTGATCTACTATCTCATCAAGCTAGTTTTTGAGGAGTGTGAAAAATTGGCAAAATCTAGCTTGAATATTTTAAAAGTTCTTATAAGTAAGAAAATATCACACGTGTGGAGCATGTTCCCACATGTGAAAAATAAGCAAAAACATCTTAGTCATGTTGAGTTAGGGATACTTGAAGTTTTATAGATATCTACCCATGTGTAAGTAGTTGATAAGGCATTTTTGGCATTAGAGACAATTTATGCAAGTACACATGTTAGAGCATGATTAGGCCAAAAGTAAAAAGTGATGTAGCTTGAGCAAAGTTAGGCTTATGAAATTTGTCATGTTGAGATTTGGTGTGTGACATGTCCCTATGTGTTGGCATGAGAGCTAGTGACCAATCAAAAAGCTAAAATATATTAAAATGGTCCAATCAAGATTGAGGGCTCATATGTCACTCAACCAATAGGATTTTGAGGAGGAAAATCATATTTTATTCCCCTCTACCTCGAGTAGCTACAGATAGAGGCAATAGTCCATTTTGTGAATTATCTCTCTACCTGGGAGCAAGGACTTTTCATACTTAGTTTTTTTCAAGTACCACTTCCACACGTGTGTATGTACTTTCTTGATGATTATATGCATGTAGTAATGTGCTCTTGCCTTAGTTTTTTTAGATAGATCTTGATTATAAATCTATGTTTCATCTGAGTGCAATCACAAAGTTTTAGGAGATCATTAGAGCACATTAGAGCACTCCCACACGTGTGAAACTCAACACATCCAATTGGTTCTCAACCAAAGCTTTGAACTCCTTGAAGCAAGTCAATGGATACGATTTGTTTTTCAAGAAATAGATCCACATTCTCTTGGAGTAATCATCAATAAATGTGGTCTTCATTGGGCCGCATAGGTCATTATGTATGAGCTCAAGTGTCTTTTTTCACTCTAGCAGCTCCCCCTTCTTGAACTTCTCTCTATGATGCTTTCCCATCACACATCCTTCACAAATAGAATGTTGCTCATCCTGTATTGTGGATAAACCACTTACCATCTTTAGGTTGGATATCAATCACACAGTCCCATAATTTAGATGGCCCACCCTACGATGCCACAATTCAAATTTAAACCCAGAAGATGTGAATAGAATTGATCACAGTGAAGGATATACAACTCCTTGTAGATTTGTGTGCTTCAGAATGTTTAGAACTGGAATTGAACAAATTTTCAGCAAATCTACTCATAACAATACATTGTTTTGAGATGGAGCTGAAATCATATTCCCTAGGTTTGGCCACATCCAACTTATAAAGACCACAATTGCTATTGTGATATCCGGCTGCCACCACTTATAATTGCGATCCATATCCTTCATCAAGTAGTCATTTTTGTCAAATTCAACCTTCAGCCACTGATTTCCCATGACCCCAACAAAAAGCAAGCTCTTAGTGAGTCCGACACTCTTGCCCATTGGCTTGCGTGACTTTCTCATCATCATGGATTGGCGAGAAATTCTCGAACCAATCACACTTACCAATCATGTGCCTAGTGGCGCTTGAATCTATGAACCACCTAGCGCCATCATCTATCTACAATGCCAATGTCGATGAGATTACATTGGTCTCGTCATCTTTTGCATCTTCTTCGACAATGTTGTCTTGCTACTTTACTTTTCCTTGTTTGATATCCACTTTCTTCTTATAACATTCTCTTGTCCAATGACTTGGCTTGTGGCAATAAAGGCAAATACGAATGTCGACCACTTAAATTTTATTTGGTAGATTCATGATTACATATGCTTCTATAGTTTTATGTTCTTGTACATGTCTCCATAAATGTAATCATTGGGGCAAATTTTCTGTTTATTAGGACAATAGACCTCATGGGTATTTCCTCTTAGTCAATGGGAACCATGGTGTGAGCATTGTAATGAGGGGAATTACAATTGTTTTTCTCAAGTACTCCAGCATGGTCAAGTTAGGAACACAACAAATTGATGATCATGTGTCGAAGAGTCTTTCTTGTTATAGTTGAAGAGAGTACTTCTCATTTATTGTTATCAATAAAAATAGCTTCTAATACAAATAGATTGCATAAGTTTTTTCAGAGTGCATTTATTTGAATGTGTTCCTAGAAATCAGGTGAGAAACATCATTCTATAAGCTCATGTAACATAATAGAAGTAAGATTTGCATCAGGGGACATATTGTGGAATACTATCAAATATTCTTGGTGATGAGATAAGCACTTTTGAGGATCTTATCATATGAGATTTGCTTCCAAAGTTTTATCAATCTAAACAACAAAATTTGTCTTTATTGGCTTGATTTTACTAGGCTAACAAAGCTCCTCCTAAGTCAATTTAAGAAGCACCATTAAAGACTGTCAAAATATACATGCAACCACAGATGTGGCCTTCAAGTTTTGATTTGTCATAGATTGAGAGCTTTCATTATTTTGGATAGAAGATAGTTAATAAATGTCACGTGCGATGGTCATGATATAATAGGGCGAGTTTAGAGAGTGAGTAGCACATTCTAGGTTCTTATTCTTGAAGTTGCAAGTACATTATGCCATCTAGTCAAAATAAGTTATTGACATAAAAAGTCAAAAGTTGATTTGAGAAATAAAGAGCTTTGAAGAAATCAATGCACTTACTTGTCTTAGTTGCTACAATGGATTATCAAGCAAAAAGAAAATGTTGTTTAAAAAGTGTTGCAACCCTCTAGAGCACTTGGATCAATCTATACAGTGTAGAGATCAAAGTCTAGCACTTCATTCAAGGCGGAGTAAGAACCTTCCAAGTTCTTATTCCCAAAGTTGCTAAGTACAATATGCCATCTAGCTCTTAGTGGGTTAGAATGAGTTAGTAACATAAAAAGTGCTTAGTTTTTTCCTAATACTAATCATGTAACTCCTTACTAATCTTTAACCAAAAGGAAGGAATACAATGCAATCTTTTGGGGTGTTTGCAAAAGATTTAAGCTCTTTGAAATGTGTCATCCTCTCATTAGCCGAATAGGCAAAATCAACCACATAAAGTTATATTCTCAACTTGCAATACAAATATGGTCATTGTAGCTCAATACCAAATCATCTTTCAAAGACGACTTTCAAAGAAGGTTTGTAGACAATGATACTTAGAAAGTTTCTTTATCTATTTGTATGAGCAACAAACCTCATGAGCTTGAAAGGCCAGTGTGTTATACACTCAATATGTTGACATTTTCTTTGTACATTATTTTTTACCTTGAGATAGCATTAGATAGAATAAAAACATAGTTCTCAAGTTCCAAGAGTGTTGGAGATTGTGACCACAATTACTAGTTGAATAAAGCATTGTGGAATGACTTTCAAGTTGGTAGAATACAATATGAAAGCAAACTAGTCAAGAATAAAAGTACAAGAAATAAAATTATTAGATAGAAAGGAAATAGTCAAATCTAGTAGTGGAAGTGGTGGCGGCTATAGAAACTACAAAGTGAACTTATTGAGATTAGTTGTGCAAAGTAGTTTTAATGTAGAAATGTCCCAAAATTGTTTACAGAAGGAGATAGAGATTAGCCAAAGAAGTGTAACTTCTCAAAATGTCTCCATGAATTCTAGTATAGTCTTGTGTGTCAATTGGTTCTTTCTTGGTTGAATGAACAATAGTACTTATTGATTTTGTGTTTGAATCTCCTCCATCTTGGATTTGAGACGGTATCTCCTCTATTGAGTATAGTTGAGTGGAGTGAGTGAATGCCATTGTGTACTATGAGTGTTGAAGCTTCAATTGAGTGCATGATGGAGATAGAATAATAAATGAAAAGAGAAATTCCAATTGCTTGGTATACCTAACAAAGCAAAAGCACCTTATTGATTGAATACTTAAAACACATTTAAAATGTTTCTTCATGCGCATACCATGACAACATAAAATCATATCCTTAAAAAAATAGAAAGATATTTTTTACATATAGATAATTGCTTATTTCTAAGTCGTTCCAACATAGAGCTAATTGTACCAATGTACCAAGTTTGTAAGGGTTAGCTGGGATATACCCACTACTTTATGGCTAATAAACAAAGTTTGCGTGGTGTATAACCCAACAACCCTAGCGACCCATAGACTTGGAAGAATTTAGCATTTATCTACAAGTTCAATTTATACATGCTTGGATGTCATAAGATTGAATTGCTTTCATGATTTTTGTACTATATATAATAAATTGACGATTACGCTACCTATGTTTAGTTTCAATACAAGGGGTAAGAAGTGTCTGAGAAATGCCAAAAATTGACAAATCTAGCTTGATAAAAGAACCATGTAATATAATGTAACTTTTGTACATAAGTGGATTCCACACATGTGAGGCCAAGATGCCACATGGCAATCCACTCCTAATGTAGGTTAAATCAATTCTATAGGGTTGGTCATGTCATTTTGGTAGTGATTCATAGTTTATAGGACCTAAATCCTAGATTTAAAGTGAAAATTGACCAACTAGCTATCTACCAAGCATGACTCTAGGAAATAGACTAGAGTTTCATTTTAGGGCAAAAAGGCTGAGTTAGTTTTCTTATTACATGTTGGAAATCCACCGAACTTCACAAAGGAAGTCGAATTTGCTATGTATTCCAAGCTCCCATAATGAGAAGATAGAATATTTTTGGAGCTCATTGGCAATCTCAAGCTAGTTCACTATGTATATTGAGTTTTTGTGATCCAAATACAACCAAATCAATTTCTACTTGTTCTTAGCTTGAAGGCCGTACTACAGCCTGTACACACGTGTGAGATCGAATTTCAATGTTGATCAATGGTTTTGATTGTTAATGCTTGTTGTTTGTCAAATTGCAAATCTAGATCAACTTTTTTGTGTCTAATTTTTTGACAGATTGTTAAGCAAGCATCCAATTACTCTTGTGGATCTTTTCTAGATCCATTTA